>JANAWD010000329.1:0-44915 GCA_027627245.1 Meripilus lineatus | reverse complement strand
GACGGCGGGGAATTAAGGATAAGGGTGGGAATATATGCCAGCCCTGAACGTGAACCACATGAACTGTAGGTCGCTTTGAAAGGACAGATCTGGGTGTTGCAACCTGACGAAAGCAATGTTTGCGACGTGAGAGTGAACGAATATGAAGCAGGCGCACCTGTGAATGGTATCCTCCACCGCTCTAGCAAACTCGATCCTCGGTTCTGATTCTACGAAACCCCAACTGACGATATTAGACAGAGCATCAGCGATCTTGTCACCATCGTCGACGTCGAGAAATGGTAGCACTCTGCGCGTGCGTTGATGCTTTAGCTGGAGGTCTCTAAACTGAGTCTCAACAAGACCAATAGCCGATTGAAGCGCCTCTAGATTCTCTTCCGTATCCTCCAGAACGTCTTTGATATTTTCCAAATCGGCAAGTTGGTACGGACCCGAGGTAAGAGGCGGACCGAACAGAATAGACGTTTGCGAAATCGGGTCAAGTAAACCAAGTTCATCTTGCAGTCTGTACAGGACTTGTGGGCGCAGAAGTTGAATCAAGAAAAAGCAAGCGAAGAAAAATATTGCGAAGATCTTGAAGAGCCCGGAAAAGAATAGGAGAATGAAGAAGAGTAGTCTGTCGGTAGGGGAAAGATCAGAGGGTCGGAGGTCGTGGAAGTCAGGTGTAGAGCGCCGTGCGTCTGGGAGAGGACGGAAAGAAGGTGATTCGGGGTTATCCGACTTGAGCATTTTCTTTGTTTCGAGGATGGAGGGGAGATTCGAGTTGGGGAAATGGTTTGGGATGCTCATGACACGAGGGCAGAGAAACGCCTGCGGATTGGGTGAAGATGGAGCAATTTATATGTAGAGTGTATGGTGTGGCCCCAGTATGTTGCATTATCGGTGGCCTGAGTGAGTTGCATGTGTACAAGAAATGCACGCTTGATAATGTGCGGCCACCGTCGCGATGTCTGTGATGAGCCAAGGTGGAGGGAGAGAAGCGGCCAGTGACTCACTCCAAAGACTTGTCGGGTCGTATGCCAGGTGAGGAATGATGCGTACCTTTGAGTGTTTCAGACAAGTAGGTAGGGAGACTCGTTGAGAGGAAAGCAAAGAGGATGTAATATGCGTGATAGGGTACAGGGGAGTAAGCGAGAGGCAATGGTGGGAAACGAGGATGGACGGGTGGCTACTTCTTTGCTGTTTTCCTACTCTCGACAAACAGGACCCTCGCTTTCACTGCAGACGAAATGAGGGTTGTTTTGACGGGTGATAACAATGGAAAGGACGAACCTCGTGGGTCATATTTTACTGCTGCGAGACTGGGACCCTGACGGATACGTTTTGTGGTGTAAAAGTAACCCGACTGTGCGGTGGATAGCATCCTCACAATCATCGTCCTGCATTGCCAGAGGTCAATTGTCGTTTCTATCTTGGATGAATGAGATTGCTGCTCACCGTGCTTTTGATTTTCCAGCCATGGCTCCTTGCACTGCACAACGCACACTGACAACTTGTGCCTTTGCCTGCCGTTGCTCGGCGCGCCAAACGTCGGAGTGACCCGTGGGAATTTGCACGTGCACGACGCGGCCATGTGACCCCTCGGGTGTTTGGAGTTTCGCGGGAGGGGCTTCTTCTTCGCCTCGTGTGCGCGTATCATTCACAAAACAAGCAAGTTCTGTAATACGATATACAACTGCGTCTATTCACTGTGGCCCCCTGGCGACTCTTTTATCCCGCCAGAGACACGACGGCCCACGCACATACTCCGAGCACCTCTCTTCCTCGTCCCCCTCGCACCAATGCCTCCTGGAACTCCCTTCAACGCCTTCATTCACCCCTATGCTATTCGTGTCGACGATTTTGTACCCCCAGTTGATGTCGAGAAGCCCCCCTTGCTCTACCTCCTCTCTCACACTCACACGGATCATATCAACGGCCTTTCCGCCAAAAACTTCGCAGCGACCATAGTATGCTCTCAAGACGCAAAGGAAATGCTCCTACGCCACGAAGTTTTTGCAGAGAGGGATCTCAAACAGAACGGCCTACGCTCAGAGGCCGTAAAAACGTTCCACCACCTCAAAGTTGCTCCGGTCACTCTCGACGACGGTACGGTGGATTATACATGCTCCAGGGATCTACTCGTAAGTCCCCCTTCTTTCTACTGTGGCGCACATGATTCGTTTATTCCCCCTCTCCTATGCACCTTTCCAGAGGACTCTTCCCCTCAATACCCCAACCGAACTCGAACTCTCCAACGATTATCGCCTGACAATCACCCTTTTTGACGCAAATCATTGCCCGGGCGCTGTCATGTCAGTTCATTTTCCCTCTCCAAAATCAGCCATAATCATTCCCCAGCAGGTTTCTTGTCGAAGGCCCCAATGGCGCCGTCCTCCATACAGGAGACTTTCGCGCAGAGCCCTGGTTCCTCCAATCTATCCAAAGAAATCCCCACCTTCAACGGTACCTCGCCCCTCCCACACCCAGCCAACCCTCTTCCTCCCGAGATATCTCCGTCTCGGAATCTTTACAAGCCATATACCTCGATACAGCTTGCATGTTCAACACTTTCCCACCCCCATCCAAGGTAATCAACATCAATCCCTTCTTGCATTTTTTTGACTGACGATATCCGAAGGATCATGCGACATCCGGCTTGACGTCTCTCATGGCCCAATTCCCACAAACCACCTATTTTTTCATCAATTCCTGGACATGGGGTTACGAAGATATTTTCAAGGCAGTAGCCAGATTCTTCCAGTCAAAGGTCCCGATACCTCCTCCTTTTCATCCTTCGTTTTATTGATCATTTATTCCCCCACAGATTCACGTCGATAGATACAAGCACAATATCCTCTCTCGCCTTCAAGCCGATCCATATATGTGCTCCATTATAACACGAGACCCAGCCTCCACACGATTTCACGCATGCGAGAGGTTCGACCGTTGTGGACACGTCCGAGTCGAGGGTCGAAACTCGCACACTCCATCTGGAAATCACGTCGTCTATATCAACCCCGTCACTATGAGCAGCGACAAATGGGAGAACTACCTGAGCCAGACAAGAGCGACATTGAATCGTGGGGATCCTGTCAACATCCTCGTAAGTACACTACTTAATCCACACCGCAATGTTACATACTAACCCAACCGTCCACAAGTTGGTCCCATTATCACGACACTCATCCCTCCCCGAACTTCGTGACTTCGTCTCTCTCTTCAAGCCTCAATGCGTCGTTCCAAACACTCTCGATCCCGCACTCGGTGGTCTCGACTGGGCATGCATGAAGAAGATGTTCGCAGGATGTCTATCACCCTCGTCAACTTCAATCATCCCACCCGCGCCCGACCTCCCCACCAACCAACGTCTCATCAAACGAGACGTCCTCTTCGACCCGACCCAAGAACTGGAGAGAGACGCGGCACTGATAAATCTCGAAGGAGCCGGAGCATCCGATACAGCCAAACTCTGGGCCGAATCTGGAAAAGTGACACGAAAGCTCGAAATCATGCTTGAGTTTCTCGAGGACGCGGGTCAAATAGCGTTTGTCGAGTCGATTCTACGAGGAATGTCGAAGAGTCGGGATGTAACGGCGGCTTCTGATGACCCTACGATCCCCAGCTCGGATACAGGGGTTCAAACCGAAGACGACGTCTGGAAAGCCTGCCAAGTGAAAGGCCCCCAACCGAAACCGAAACACAAAACGTCCCCAAAGGAACCAGCACCGAAGAAACAACCCTCCTTCCAAGGCCGTGCATCCGCGGAACAAACCGAAAGAGCAATGTCGCGTCTCCAATCCTCCCACCGTTCTCGTTCGAAGAATAAATGGTTCGCAAGGGAAAGCGACGAAGAAACAGAAGACGAAGATGCAGAACGAGACCGCGCAAGAACGGCTCATCTTTTGTTCGCACAGTCGCAGGATACGGATCCGTTTGGGTTTGGAGATGCAGATGCAGATGCAGGGAAGAGTGATAGTTTGACGACGGGTGAGTCCCCTGGGGGTGCGAGTGCGTCTGCCAAGGAAAAGGAAAAGACGGACGAGAGGTCTGTTCTGGATACGCCGACTCCGACGAGAACGAGGAATGCGTTACCGACACCTTCTTCGCGTGGTGTAACACAGGCTCATCGACCGTTACCTTCATTGGATATTGCTGGTGGACTTGAACTCGGGAAGCGACAACGCGAAGAGACTGGGCTCGAGACCCCTCCCTCTACGAGACCTCCTGTACCGCCTGAAGATACTCCTCGGACACCAAAGCGAAAAGCTCCGTCACCGCATTCGTCTCCCTTGGAACCCAGCACGAAGAAACAAAAACTTGCCGAAGTTCCTACGATACCGACGATCGATCTCACGACAAAATCCAAATACTTCAGTTCCCCACGGATGAAAACCAACTCATCACCAAAGGAAAACTGTGTGCCTCAAGTTACTGCGTCCACGATAGCTTCAAGCTCAACATCAACCATCGACAACGACAAACTCCTCACAACCACCCGACGAAAGCTGACCGAGTCCGAAAAGGAAGCACATAGGCTAGAACGCAAGAGAATCACCGAAAGACTCTCGCTCGTGTTACCTCATTCTGTGAAATCGGCTTCTCTGCTCGCGATGACAAGTTCTCGGAAGATCACCAGGAACAACTCTGTTACTGCTACGGGTGACAAGATCAAGGGGAAACAACGAGCTAGCACTGATTTCGCACCGACGTCTTCGATGGTGATGGTGTCTGAATCTGATCTCAATCTCAATCTCGTTCGACGTTCGAGTGAAGCTTCGAGTATGCACGATCACGATGATGAGGGTTGCAGCGAGTACGTTCCGGTTCGCGTGTGTGATGTGGAGTTTTTCATACAGGATGAGGGTGACCGGGAGTTTGATTGGGATAAAATGAGGGCGATGGCGGAGATGTATAGAGCGGAGATGGCCAAGGGGATACGACCTGGGTTGGTCATCCCTCGAATGGCATGTTTGGATGGGTTGTATTGATCGTACCGCTCGTATTTCTATTCATTGGGTAATGTGGCGTAGTTTTGCTTGGTTCGAACTCTGTGGACAATGTAATTTTATGAGTCATGATTCGTGATATCGTCTATGTATTTGTGCATTTCTATATTCCACTGTCGGAACATCCAAGCGTTTTCGTGCAAAGCACCCTTTATTACAACATATCTCTTCGTCGACCCTTCACCAGCACTGGCAGCATGAAACAGCTGCTCTCCCATCGTAGGAGGAACAAGTTCGTCCTTTTCGCTAACCATCACCAACATCGAACGTGATAGCTTCCCAAGTAACGATTCTTCGCTCGTATTCGTCACGACATGCAATGCATCCCACTTATCAAACGTAAGTTGTCCAAGATAATGATAAGGCAACCACTTTTGTGGATACAGCGCTCTAACCATTCCCGGGATGGAAGAAAATGGATTTTCAAGTACGAGTCCCTTCACGTTCGCATGATCCTTCGCTTTTAGCTGGGATGCGAGACAAGGAACGATCGCACCGCCTAATGAGTGACCGTAGAGAATGATGGAAGCATTTGGGAATCGATGGGAGGTGTAGGAGAGGGCGTGGAGGTAGTCTGATGTGAGACCTTGTTGGGTTGGTGTAGTGGAGGATGATTTCCAGTATGACCGGGGTGCGATGGCGAGGATTGCGAGAGAGTGGGATAGGGAAGGATTAGAGAGGAGTTTCTCGAATATGGGGATGCGGCCGAGAGGGTTGCCGGCGTTGCCTATCGTGCGTGAAGAAATGAGGTTTAGCAACTTGAAGACCGGCGCTGCGCGACGCACGCCAAACCGATTCCTGGCGAGCCATAAGTTGGATAATATAATTTAATACATTGTGCTTGAATTACAGTCCTCACTGTTCCTCCCCACGTTCCACGGCTGAGAGCGGAAAGAGGACGATGGACTGAACGAATGAGGTGTGCCGAACAATGCCGGATCCCTTCAAATCGTGTTTACAAGAGAAATGACGACAGTTACCCCACTCTCCCATGGACGGTTATAACGGACTTGCCATTTCTAGCCCAAGTCTGCCACAAAACTTCATGCGGAGACCGAAGAATGCTCAAGACCGACGCGCTAAACCAATGAGACTACGACGGATATCAATTTTTCGTTTCCGAAACCATGAAAGGTTTAGCGCGTTTGGGTGGAGCACAAAAGGCCGTTGTTAATAGAACCCGATTCTGAAGCCAGGAATCGGAATATGGTGATAGGGATGCGACGTACCTTGAAAGTAGAGGATTATGGTCTGTGGGTCCTTTACAGTATTCTTCTGAACGAGAATCCCAGAGAGCTTGATCCTTCCATCACCAGTTATCGATACCTCCTCACATGAGACGTCTTTGGAAGGCTTCACGTCAACACCGAGTTGTTCGGATCGTGCGCCCATAGGGACATAACCTGCCAGAACCCATTCAACTCGTTTCAGCATATCCAAACAAAGATTCAGAAGGCCCTATGTACCCATGTAGATAATCTTCCGCTGGAACACGACCATCATGATGCACTGGCACAATTCCATCGGTCTATGACACGGGCATACAACATGAAGGCATACCTTGTAAACCCAAAGCGCAAGTGGGAGACCTACAAATGCTCCCAAAGCCAACCAGAGAGATGGTGTGTCACCAGTAGGTTGGAATGCCATAGTCCCAGCCATTAGCGTCTGCCACAGACGGCCATGGTGCGATGTAAGCTGAGAGGGGTTGTTACGTTGGTGTTTTCCATGGTTTCGAGGGGCGAAATTACTTTCTGAACGAGGCAGAGTCGAAGTGAGACGGTGAATACATCTATTACTGGGAGATGCTGCTGCTCGACGTATTGAGTGAAGCTGGAGGTGGAGGTTCGGTCCCAAAGATATCATTACCCGATGCCGACGGGGATGAGACAAAGTCAAGCCGCGGCGACTCTCAGGCTGCAAGGCAGCGCAACCAACTTGAATGACACTTAAACTTATGTCTCTTTCTTGCAATCTCTTTGGTCTCAACCGATATATACTATATACTCGTACTATTGCTAAGTATAAATAGAATCCATTCCACGTTACCACTCCACACGAATCCCACAAAACGACACTAACATACAGACAATAACTCGCCCATTATTAACTTAGCATCCTAGCCGTCCCAGAGGACATCATGCTATCTCTCTCGGTATTCCGGAGGGAAATCCCCTTCATCCGCAACAGACCCTCTCTGCGGAAGCCTCGCAATCGCTCGATTCAACCTCTCAAGTAACCCAGGAATCGCCGAAGGATCATCACGATCATTCCCCCCATCGGCACTATCCGTCGCACTTCTCATTTGGCTTGACGACCCTGTTATTGTCCAACTTTGAGTATCGGACCTGGAGGAAGTGATAGGGACCGTTTGAGTGCTCCGAGTAGGAGATGTTCCTGAGTTCTTCTCGGAGAGGTGTTGAGTGGTTGGCGAGGATAAGGTGAATGGTTCCACTGGAGACGCGTGCGGATTCACTTGTGCCATGATGGTGCTGTCTCGGAGACCTGATGGAACGGCGTTGTGGCCGGGATGATGACTAGAAAGTGATCCCGGTTCAGGAAGGCTGGTGACATGGTGATTTTTCCTGTTCCGACGACGTAGGAAGAAAACGGCCAAGACCACGCCAAGAACGACAACTACTGCTGCGATTGTGACCCCTACAATAAGAGGCGTGTTGCTTTTCTTGTTGGATGTATTTGTTGATAGTGATGAAGAGACAGCTGGAGTTTCACTCGATCTGTCATAGGGAGATGATATCAGCGTCGTATTGTGTGTGCTGATTGTGTCAAAGTGAGATGCGTACGTTGATGGCGGTGACGACAATGACTCGGACGCTTGTGCCATGCCAATTCCAGCATTGAGAACGTCCAACGCCGCGACCTGACCCCATGGGAGAAGACGGCTCGGAGCAGGACCAGGCCAACTCGAAGAGAAATTGTAGGAATCCTTGCTCGCGAGGTCGAGAAGGGCGTTATACTATGCACACCGCCCATATTAAGATCCTATCTAGGAGTTCATTTATCACTGCGGAATACGTACTTGAACGTTGATGTAGGCTTCAATCAGGTTAGCAACATCAGAACCTCGTTGACTTCGGGTCCAAGCTTCGTACAGTCCTCGTATGTAGATTCCTGTGAAGTGACGTTACTATCAAGGATATCTGGTGCCGCACGACTAAAAGCTCACCTTTCAGAGCTCGTGTGAACCCATTAGTGTCGGCGAGGTTGTTGGGCCCATTGGCGTCTTATATGGTTACGTCTCAGCCCCAGACTCAAGAAAAAAAAGTTCAACCGACGAACCTTCAACCATAATGCCTTCTCCGGAAGTCCAACCTGAGAACTTGATCGTCGTCGCGATGAGATTATTCAAGCTACACGATAAATAAGGACAGAAATAATCGAAGATTGGCCAGGAGACATACAACGATGTCCAATCACTATTTTGTGTAACGTTGGCGTATATCGCAAGTCCTTCGATGAAGAATCCGGAGTTGTACGTGACAATTTGCGTCGTCAGAGCACATCCATTCAGCGAAATGGTGTCATTGACGATGGCTCCATTGAACAGGTTGGCCTTGATGAAATTGGCAGATAAGTCTGCGGCGTCGCGGTATGTCGAATTTGATGTTAATTCTAGGAGATGTGCAGACAATCTACCATCGTATCTATCAGTTCGGTAGATGTAAATACGGATTCAATCGGGGGCGTACACCATGAATGCACTTTGAGAGACAATAATTATTAGAGGGTAAAAGACTCAAGGTGTCTCGAAGTACAAGCTCACCAGACTGTCGCTCCATTCACTTCTGTATCTGGGGGATTGTCTGAAATCTTCGAAAGATATGAACAAGTCAATTTCAGAACAAAAGCAGAAGTACACACATAGAAGACTGCCCCCGCGTTTCCTGTGGCGGTTGGTTCAAGAGTGTCATGGTTTCTCATTAAGATGGGACTTACCTCCTTTACACGCCGAATTGAATGTGACATTCTTCAAGGGGTGAGTTCCGCTTGCAGCCTGCTCCTTGGTCACAAAGTACCTGTACATATTGTTCCAAACCGTTACAGCAGTTGCCAACAAATAGTCGTCTCGATAGGCACGATATGCGTATGCGGCAGCAAGGCCCCAATTCCTATACATACATCAGACGTGATACGAAAAGGTAGCGAAATCTAGACGTACATTGGGTCACTGTTGTACTTGTATACATACTGAAGACGCGTACATTCAAACTGTGGAAGTCGACGGAGGAGGTTGGGGACGTACTCTATGAAGTAGGATGAGCGAAGAGATTTACATAGGGCATCCTTAGACTCACACCGGCTCATAAAACCCCTGGTACCTATGTTGAATGACATCCAAATAATTCACAATCTTATTTTGGTTTTCAGGGACCAGTTGATCATGTAGTGCCACGACGCATTGGAGATTGGCGGATTGTATGTACGTCAAATCTAGGAGGTGTATTGAGGTGGTAACACTCAATTGCGAATAGGGGCCACTCGACGCACATACCGTCGATGAGTCCCGTCGTGGAATTGAAGAGGGGAACTAGGCTCCCAATTACCGACTGTGTAATCGTTTTCCTCGTCTCTAAACTGATATTCAATGTAGGTTTCTATGAAAGTCAACATCAGTGAACACGCCAAAGTTATCTCAGGACAAGGACCAACCCTCCATGAATTAGGAATGCTGAAGTCTTGAGAGAACGAGTGCGGTATAAAAAGTGAGATAATGAGAACCAGAAGTCGAAGCATATTACTTCGATCACGATACAATGCAGGGAATATGTGGGACCTTGAGAGACCTGCACCAACCCACAAGAAGGGACCAGAACAGTTGGTGCGGGGTTCAGGAAAAGAGAGAAGGTTCGGTCCGCGTACTAGAAATGTGCGTGCTCATTTTCTGCAGGACCGTATGTAGCATTTGTGTCACACGCAACATCTGTCGGCTGTGTTATAAGAAGCGGGGGCGGCTTCCGAATACCAGCGGTCGAGACGAATCACACCGCGCGGGAAAACCTCGCTATCACCACAGGTGGTCAGATGCTCCCATGAAACTGATGGAGAAGCCTGCGATCATGTCGAGGGTTCGATGGCTTGTCAAAATCGCAGTCTCGAGAGTGCAACCATTGAGCCAATCTCAGCACTTGAATTCATCTGGAGTGAGAATTAACCAGAGTCAGGGTCGTGCGAAGAAAGAACTCTACTTACTTTGCTGCTCAATCTCTCAAGCTCCGACTACATTGGCAATTAGGGGGAAAAATCATTCGGAAGCGTATACACAGCTTGGACGAGCCTGAACAGACAAAGTTGTCCGCAGCGAAATCGGGTTTGACCTCTTTCCCAATCCCAAAAAGGAAGAAGACGGCGGTACTGTGCCAGAGATTGCCGAACCACCGCCACGGCCGCTCGGACACCATTGGGAAACGTCGCGACCGGAAGCGCCGCACCAAATATCGACTCTCCGAATTGACTCAATTTGGGGAAAGCAAGGGTGAGCTGCAAGCCCCGAGTCATTAACAGTTAACGTTACAGGCCAACACTATGTCGTAGTGCAAACTTAATCAGTCAACTCGCCGTGCTATTGATTCTCCACCTTGTCCGTTTGCGATTGTCTCCATGACTGGCGCATCAAAAGAAACGACCCTTCTAAGGACCGGTTTGAACTTTCAAGTTTGAGGGCCTACCGAGCAATGGCCAAGGAATGGCCAAGGTTGGCAATGTGCGTTGTGAATGCGAGTAGGCTTGACTGGGAAGTGGAAAGTACGGTGAGCAACAACGCTTTGCACTTGTTTTGCACTCAGTTTGGAAGCGAGGATTGACCGTTTACAATGCAGTACGATGATTGTGAGGATGCTGTCCACCGCACAGGCAAGTTACTGTTACACAACAAAATGTGACCGTCCTCGTTTCCTATCACATACATTCCTTCCACTTTGTTTTCCTCCCTACATGCTTGTCTGAAAATGTCCAAGGTACGCATCATTTCATTTCCCTCCTGGCCTACTAATCAATTAAACTTTAAGGTGAATCGGTGGCCGCTTTTCTCCTGTCGCCAGTGGCCTCAGTGGGCACATTATGAAGCGTGCATTTCTTGTGCATGCATGTATCCCACTCAGGCCACTGACAGTGCCTCTAACTGTCGATACTCGGGCGGCCGTGCCACACACGGTCTACATATATACTGCCATTTTCACTCAATCCCAGTCCCTCTCCAGCCCCGTGTCAAACACTGTCCAAGCCCATCCATACAACCCAAGCGAACGAAATGAACCAGTCGAATAACCCCGAATCGTCTTCTTTCCATCCGGTTCTTCAAGACCCACTTGGCGATATCCCTTACGACTTTCACGATATCCAAGACACTTCCTCGTCTACTATCTCCAGAAGAATCCCCTCCTTTCTCCAAGACTGTCTCAGACTCTTCAAGAACGTCGTCATACTCGTTTCCATCTCCCTTTACCTGAACAATTTCCTGCGCCCAGAAAACTTGTACCGATTGCAGGATCACCTTGGTTTCATCGACCCAATTTCCCGAACGTCCACTCTGTTCCCTCCGCCTCTTATCTCAGGCCCATACCAACTCGCCGACTTGGAATCTATCAAGGAATCCCTGGAGGCTGCGGAAGAGAACCTAGAGACACTTCAATCAGCTATCCGTCTCGTCGAGAATCAGTTTAGGGACCTCAAGCTAAGGCCTCAGCCCATGCGTCGAATGCTACCTTTCATCGATGTCGACAATGGGGACAAAATCGCTGATGCCCTATCCACTGTAATCAACTGGGGTTTCGCAGAGTCGGAGCCTAGGATCGAACTTGCCAGAGATGTGGAGGATGTCATTCAGAGGTGCACCTACTTTTCTTCCGTTCGTTTACAAGTCGTTAATATGGCTGTCATTAGGATGCAACACCCAGATTTGTCCTTTCAAAGCCATCTACATTTCATGTGGTTTGCGTTCAAGGCTGGCATCCATGCCCATCCTTCTTCCGGTCTTGTCGAGCTCGAAATCGCATCTAGACTCATGGTTCCCCTCCTACATGATCTCACACTCATCGGCAATAACGCAAAGTCGGCAATACAAGTCCTTGACATCCCACTCTTACGTCGAACAATTGCTAGCCTCAATGGTGACTTGTCAGTCGCCTTGGACACCTTGGCGACTGCTACCTACCTCCCACTTGCATTACTACCGATCGAAACTCAAACCCAGATGCTGACGTCGATTCAGAGAGAAATGGTTGCCCTAGAACGAGGCCTCGAGACGATGATGGATGCGTTGGCGAACCTGGATCGTATCCGTGAGGAGGTGATTGCTTTGGGAAGGGATATACTACATTCTTCGGATGATGCGTGAGTAATTCACATCTAATGATCCAGAAAGACTACATACCCATGTAAATAATCACGACTATCATGATGCACTGAGACAACTCCGTAAGCGTCTATGGCACCGACGTACAATACAAATGCATACCTCGTAAACCCAGACCTGCAAATGCACTTCAAACCAATCGGAGGGAGGGCGTGTGGCAGTAGGCAGATAGGCCTTAGTTCCGAGAAACGTTAGCGATTTTGGGTCACAGTTTCGAAAGGCTGACTCGGAGGTTCCTTCAGGGCAAGGGAGAGACGACGTAAAGTGTGAGAGCTCGCTGTGCTGACTGAGATCGGAGATGGAGGTTCGGTCTCAAAGATGTCATAAACCAATATTGATGGGATGGGACAAGGTCAACAACACGCGGGAACCCGAACACAATCACTGCTACAACGAACTTTCTTATAATCTCGTTGATCTCGATTGACATACACTATAACGGTCGTACAGTAGCTACTGCTAAGTATAAATAGGGTCCTTTCTACGGGTGCTACTCTTCGCGAATTCCACTCCCACAACGCGACACCAGACCTAGTATCCAAAAATCCGTCCACCATTGACTTAACAGCTCTATCGTCCGGGATAGCACCACATCATCTCTCCCGGTATTCCGGAGGGGAATCCTCATCATCCGCAACAACTCGTCTCTGTGGAAACTTGGCCAATGCTCGATTCAACTTTGCAAGCAATCTCGAAGGGTCTCCATTACTTCCATTAGCACTGTCCCTTGCACTTCTCGTTCGACTTGACAATCCAGCCGTTGCCCCACCTTGAGAATCGGATCTTGAGGGATTTATAAGGCCCACTTGAGTGCTCCTGATGGGGGAGATTCCCGAATTCTTCAAGTTCTCGGGTCGATGTTGAACGGTTGGGGAGGACAATGTGAATGGTTCAACTGAATATGTGTGCAGATCTACCTGAACCATAGTGGTACCGTCTCGGTGGCCTGCTATGGGGGTATCATGTCCGGAATCGTGACTAGCAGACGATACCGGCTCAGAAGGATCTGCGACCTGGCAATTTTTCCTGCTCTGACGACGTATGAAGAAAACGGCAAAGATTGCGCCCAGAATGACAATCACCGCGGCAATGGTCAAGCCTACAGTACGAGACACGTTGGGATTCTTATTGGTCACATTCGGTGATTTTGAGGAAGAGACAGCTGGGGTCTCACTCGATCTGTCAAGAGAAGATGATATCAGAGTCGCATAGCGTGTATTGCTTGTGTGTAAGTGAGATGCGCACCTTGACGGCGACAAGGACTCGTATGCTTGCGCTATGCCGATTCCAGCATTGAGAACATCCAATGCTGCGACCTGACCCCATGGGAGAAGATGAGTTGGAGGAGGACCAGGCCAACTAGAAGAGAAATTGTAGGAGTCATTGCTTGCAAGCTCGAGAAGAGCGTTATACTGCACAACGTCCGCAATAAGATTCGAACTAGTAAATTATTTATCACCGCGGGAAACATACCTGAACATTGATATAGGCTTCAATGAGGTTCGCAACATCGGAACCTCGTTGACTTCGAGCCCAAGTTTCGTACAGTCCTCGAACATAGATACCTACGAAGAAATGTTACAATTAAGGATATGCTATGTCTGGCTCTGCATAGTGAAATGCTTACCTTTAAGAGCTCTTGTGAACCCATTGGTCTCGGCAGGACTGTCGGGTCCATCCACATCTGATATCCCTACAGTTCAATCCCTGGGATGCAAAACGTTCGAACGACGAACCTTCAATCATGATACCTTCTTCGGAAGTCCAACCCGAGAAGTTGATCGTCGTCGTGATGAGATAATTCAGGCTACACGGTAATGAGGGTAGAAAATAACGGAAGAGCGACTAGGAGACGCACAACAACGTCCAATCAGCATTTTGTGTGATGTTGGCATATATCGCAAGTCCTTCTATAAAAAATCCGGAATCGTACGTCAAAACTGTCGTTGTTATAGTGCAGTCACCGAGCGAAATGGTGTCGTTAACGATGGCCCCATTGAACAAGTTTGCCTTGATAAAATTGGCAGACAACTCTGATGCGTGGTGATATGTCGAATTGGACGTTAATTCCAAGAGATGTGCGGACAATCTACCCAGCGCATTTATCGGTTCAAGCTAACATGGATACATGTTCAACAGGGGACGTACGCCATGAATGCACTGTTTGTAGATTGTTGTTCAGTGAGCAGCGAAGTGAAATGTTGCAGAATACACAGCTCACCAGACTGTTCCTCCATTTACTTGTGTGTCGTCAGGATTGTCAGAGACCTGCGGACAGACGTGAGCACGAAGACTTCAGACCAAGCAAAGCGGCTCACATAGAATACTGCCCCTGCATTTGCTGCGGAGTTTGGTGAGAGTGTGTGTATCGGGTTGCTCATATGTCATTGCTCACCCCCATTACAGGCCGGATTGAACGTCGCGCTCTTCAAGGGGTGTGTTCCGTTGACAGCCTGAGCTGTGGTCACAAAGTATTCGTACATATTGTTCCAGACGGACACAGCAGTCGCTAGCAGATAGTCGTCTCGGTAGGCGCGATATGCGTATGCGGCAGCGAGCCCCCAGTTCCTATGAATTTGTGAATGTTGAGATGAAAAGTGCGCTCAATCTGGACATACATTGGGTCGCTATTGTATTTATTATCATGCTGAAGATTCATACATTCAATTGGTGAAAGTTGATTGGGTAGATTGAGGACGTACTCTATCAGGCAGCATGAGCAAAAGATTTGATTTCGGACACCCTGACTCATAAGACTTACCCTGGTTCATAGAATCCTTGATACCTATGTTGAATGATGTCCAAATAATCCACAATCTTGTTTTGACTTTCAGGAACCAGTCGATCATGAATTGCCACGACACAATGGAGATTGGCGGATTGTATATACGTTAAGTCTAGGAGGTCGCGGTGTAAGGAGACAAGGACACGCGAGATCTTCTCGACACACATACTGTCGATGAGTCCCGTAGTGGAATTGAAGAGGGAAACTAGGCTCTCAATTACTGACTCTGTAACTGTTTTCCTCGCCTCTAGACTGATATATAATGTTGGTTTCTGCGAGCAAGCCAGCATCAGGAAAATTCTTGGCAGTCTCAAGTCAGGAACTTACCCTCCATGATATTGGAATGCTGAAGTCTTGGGAGAACGTCGGAGGCATTGAGAGAGGGGTAATGAGAGATAGAATTCGAAACGTGGAAAGCTGCTTCGATTACAAAGCGGCGTATGCGGGAGATGTGTGAGACCTTGGAGGGCCTGCAAGTTATGACAAGAGAACTTCCAAATATCAGGAGTCACGGCGAGGTCGAGGCGCCGCATCACATACGCGCACAAGAATCGCTATCATCACAATTTTCCCCGTTGCATGCGTGTCAGGTATTATATGCATGAAACTGATGGAGAGCACAGACCAGCAGATTGAGCGTGTAGAGATTTTGAACAATTAACACGACCGCACATTCGAGAGTGTCATCATTGGACCTGCTTTCCCGCAAAATCAATAATCTCTGAGAATCTGAGAGGTTTATTTGAAGAGGATCCACTCACATTCCCCTTTTTGCAGTCCCTCCGAGTGACATCGCATCCCGACATATCTGCTGAGAGGCTTGAGTCACGACCTTGAAATTCTCGGCGTCTCCACATTCTCAGAGATTGTTTCTTCCTCAGTCCGACTCCGAAGCGCATGTTCCGGCAAGGGGGTCAGCGTCTCCTCCTCGTCTCACGCGATCGGCTGGTCAACTGCGCTTCCGACTTTTCGACGAGACTCTGGCATCCTCACACCAACTGTGACCTACATGAACAAGAGAAGTTCAATTTGACTTCAGACAAGTCATCTTGCGTCCGGTATGGTAGTATGCTAGAAGGTTCAGAAAGTGTGCCCCCTCCAATTCCGGTCCCACTTCAACCTAAACCCCGAACCCATCGTTTTCGGCTAATAGACACACTGTAACGCGACCACACTGAGCCAGAATACATGTTATAAAACGCCGCTACCTCCGAGTCAATGTCTCATAAAATGACGGTCGTCCGTTATGTGCTTTTTGCGCAAGGCAGCGCTATCTGGGTTGGTCTTGCCAGCCTTTATCTCGGTGCCACATTGCCTCACCTCACCCGAGTCTCTGAGGTATCGCTGGGAGGATGCCAATGACAATGGTCCGATCTTCGGATCAATCTCGGGCGCTGAGATGACCAATCGCTGTAAGCTTCAAATCCTTTGGGACAGAGTTCAACCTGCTTTTGACGACAAACAGCGGTGTCTGTTCGAGTTCGCACGACACGTACATACCAGGAGGCTCGATAAGTCCAGAGTCCGCCACTCACATCTATATTCCAGAAAGTAGCACACATTGCGCCCGATGCTAAGTCAACATTGGTACAGGTAGGCGATACCCAGGGATACATCCTCAGGATAGGCTCAGGTGCCCACTCCAGACAAAAAATGCTGTACACAAGAGGAAGAAACGAAGCAAAAGACAGGGAAGACTAGGAGCCGGCATTAATGGTATTCGGGCGGCATGTCTGTATCAGCTATGGTGTGCCTCCGCATCGGAGGGAGCCTCGAGATTGCTTGGTTCAACCTCTCAAACAAAACCGGAATCTGAGATAGGTCATCTTCACTTGCGTTTGCTGCTCTGAAATTGCCTTCACGATCACCCCCGACGTTCTCCCTTGGTCGATCGAAAATCGAGCGTGTAGTTTGCACTACCCTAGCTCTAGAAATGCGTGAAGCCTTGTGAGCCACTGATGCGAGGGTTCGATGTGGGGGAGAAAAGCGACGGGGTCTTGCTGATATAAGTGATGCTCGTGCAGAACTCGGCGATCCGACATGTAGGCTAGTTCGACTGCCTGTACTCTCGCTCGTGTAGTCTTCGGGAAATGAATTTTGAGGTGTCCTGAACGTTGACCGGTGGGCGGGTATAGTGGAGAGGTAGAATGGCTCGATTCCTGGGATACGTCCCAGGGGTGGGTTGGCCGCGTCGTCCTGTTGACCATCGTGATTGGAGTTTGACGGTGTGCTACCAGCACGATGGCGCCTGCGGAGACAAAAGACCCCGCCCGCGATCGCTGCTATGACAATCGCTGCAAAGCTAGTGATCCCAATGATAAGAGGGAGCTCGAACTTCCTCTGAGATGTGGTTATCGACGATGAGGTGGGTTGGTCTTTCGATGTTGGTATCGTTGATTCACTTGATATGCCACTAGCAGTAGAAGGAACGTATCGTGAAGATGGGGTGGAGGTTGTAGGGCTGCCGCTACAATTCCATGATATTCGTCACCATGAAGATGTCCAAAAATTTGATAATAGACGAGATACCCACGTCATGGATGGAGGCGACAGGGACGAAGCAGAATTGAGGGATCTCGATGCAATACCAATGCCGGCATTGAGGACGTCCAAGGCTGCGACTTGTGCAGAAGGTATAAGACCCCCTGGAGGAGGCCCGCGCCAGCTCAATGAAAAGGTATAGGAGTCATTGCTTGCAAAATCAAGCAGTGCGTTATACTGGGTTGAATGAAATCAAGATGTTTCCATAGCACATTCAGTGAGAGTGCACAGAAAACCTACCTGAACATTAATGAAGGCTTCAATGAGCGTTGCTATATCTGAATCCGGATTTCGGTTCCAAGCTTCATACAGACCTCTGATGTAGATACCTACAGACTCAGACGTGTCAGAATCACCACCAATCTCAAATTTCTGCTCACTATTGAAATTCTCTACATGGAATCGGATTAGACCCTCCTCGGCATGTAATGCGAACGTACCTTGAAGCATAATACCACCACTTCCCGTCCAGGTGGAAAACATTATGGTGGTACCTACCAAAGACTCTAGACTTAAGGCAGCGGGAGTCGGTGAGGAAATGGAAGGAGGCGACGAATCCTGATGTCAAACTCACAACGAGGTCCAATCGGCACTTTGTGTCACAGAGGCGTGGATGCTAAGGCCTTCGATATAGAAGCCTGAGTTCTTCGAGAAAACCTTCTGACCGTATTGGCACCCATTGAGCGTAATTCTATCCAAGATGATCCCGCCATCGAATAGGTTGGCCCTGATGAAGCTGGCGGAGAGGTCAGATGCATTTACATATTTCTCCTCCGAAGTGATTTCTGCGAGGTGCGCGGACAACCTATGATCCAAAATGACGGAAAGTGAGAATAAGACAGTATGACGACAGATTACTCACGCCAAGAATGCACTGCGCCACGAGATAGATTTCCGTGTCAAGGCCATGAGATAGACAAGATCATGGCTTGACAAACCATACTGTGATACCGTTCACGGAGGTACTGTTGAAGTCATTGGGATTCTGGACACAAATAGAGCCAATGACGTTGCCTTGTAGGGTGAAGTACTCACCGTAAAGACAGCCCCAGCATTGTCTGAGTGACGTACTGGTCAGGAGAATTCACGCTCCCATGCCAGTCTTCCACTCACCTCCTGTGCAAGATGTTGGAAATTTAATCTTCCTCTTTGGATGACTTCCGTCGCCCGCATTCTCAGGGGTGACAAAATACTGATAAATGTCGTCCCATATAGATGTCGCGATAGAAAGAAGATTAGGGTCCTGATAAGCCCGATACGCGTAGACGGCAGCAAGACCCCAATTTCTGTACAAGGTAGTTTAGACTGAATTGCTATTGGGAGTGGGCGACATACATCGGATCACTGTTGGTCTTATTCCCATCATGCAAGGCATCAGTTGGCAAGGCGTGAAGACGGAAGTGTCAACATACAGAACTGATGATTGTAGGATCAGCCACTTTGCTGGTATGCAATGACTTGATACTCACTTGACAGAGTAAAATCCGGGAAACTTCTTCTGGATACTTCCAATGTCCTTGGCAATGTTGTTTGCGGTGTTCGCGACTAGGAGATCATGCAATGCAACCACACATTGCAAATTTGCAGTTTGAGTATACGTCAACGCTTGAGCGGCCAACCAGATGGGAGTCAGAAGAGTACTCCGTGACTGGAAGGCTTCTTTACCGTCAATTTGGCCACTGGGATTCAACATCGGGAGTAGACCGCTGATGACCGACTGTGCAATTGCCTCCCTTTGATCTAGGCTGAGCTCCAGCATTGGTTTCTGCGGCGAGGATTAGGTGTCAATGGCTATTCAGCATAGGCAATTTCCTTACCCTCCATGAAGATGGTATTCCTGGGACTTGAGAGCACGAGATAGGAGCCAAGAGTATGAGAGAACACAGATAGAAGCTCTGAGAGAAAAGCCAGGAGCCGAGCATATTGAACTAGAAATGGAATTAACAAGAGGAGCGATGAACAAGTGAAGAGGAACCTTTCAACTTACAGAAGAGACTCGATGTATACGTATAGTAGGCAAGACGTGGAGAGTCTTATATATCACGTCATTTTTGGGAGCGATGGACGTACAGTTTGCTGGGTATCGTGTCGTATTAGTTGGTCGTTGAGGTGAGGGATTCACTCCATGAACGGTGATGGACGGACCACCAAGTTTCTGTGACTCAGGAGAATCAGGGCCCAGGCGCAATTATCCTGTTTACCAAGCGAGTTAAAGAACAAGCAAAGAACAAGACTCGGAGATCATTTGCAATCGGGTTGCATTTACCTCGTGCCGAGTTTGACACCTTCTGGATTTGACACGGGAGAAGATGAGGGTAGCGGCTGTGAGCAGGAGACCCGTAGGTTTAACAACCTCGAATGCAAAGCGACGGGTGACACGAAGGAAATATCGAGGGTGAGTCAAGCCCTTTGAAGCCAAACTTCGTTGGAATTTCACCTGTTTAGCGCCGTATCTGCGGATTCTGACAACCCTAACCCGAGTTACACGTTTTGGTGCCAACGCGGGCACGTTAATGCTATTCGGATGATCATCTGCCAGTGGATGTCGATTGGATTGACATGGCGAAGATACCCCTACGAGGCGCTCACATCGCTGTTGAGCTCGAGCACAAGAAGGGAGCGGATGGTGATCTTTAATCTCCCGGCACCAACGAGGAGGTCATTACCGTCACGTTACACTCATATCCCGGGTCTGAAGGGCTCAAGCCACCAGTGCGATGTTGGGAGTATAGAGAGGTCGCAGCAACCGCCGTGCTGTTGGTACGTCTCACTTCCGTCTGCCGTCCCACAATACCCACCCTTGATATCAGGAAGAAAACGGCGGAGCTTTGGGGCCTCCGAGATGTTATTGAGTAACAATGGCCAATTAATTGGATATTTCAAAGTCTAGCAGCACAGAAACAAAACCGTAAAACAAAAAATAGAAACTGGTCCCTTTGGGGGGAAGGACGAAAGAAGTGCTGCGATAACGAGATCTCGCATTGAAGTGCCCTGAAGTCACAGTTCCTGGTACTCAGGTGGTAACTCAGAGTCGGGCGTATGCAGCGTGTTGTTTGGAGGGAGCCTAGCTATCGCTCGATTTAACCTCTCAAGCAGGTAGGGGATCTGAGACGGATTGTCGGTTTCTCCGTTCGTGAGAGTGGCAGAGTCGACGCTCTCTACCACATCCTGTGTGGTATCGATGTACGGTACCACAAATCCTGGTCCCGTCGAGGTATTCAGGAGCGCATGAGGGAGTCGTATAGAATCACGGATGCGATGTCCTTTGTCCAAAACCGTAGTCGATGCCGTAGGGAAGGCAGTGAATTGGTCAATCCCAGGGAAATGTGGCCCCGCCTCCGCCTGAGGTGGGGCTCTCCGTGTCTTGTGCCGTGCGATCCGCTGATGTACCAGAGCCTCGTCTGATGAGGCAGGAAGCTCCACCAATTATTATTAGCATCACAACAATGCCAGCGACTATGCCACCGATAATGCCCAGGAGTGTCGCCGTNCNTGCTCCCCGGGGAATAAGAGGATTGTTGAGGAGGAGAACTAGGACCTTGTTGAGTGGAGGAGCTCATCGCTGCGCTATACCGTTGGTCAGGAAAATCAGCATGTAACTAACTTGACACCGTGACAAAGGTCAACTCACGTCGCTGTTGAAGATAGAGGGATTGCGTTCAGAGACCTCATGGCAAGGCCAATGCCAGCATTGAGAACATCCAACGCTGAGACTTGTGCACTCGGAAGAAGCTGGCTCGGAGGAGGGCCTGACCAGTCGGCAGAGAAGTTGTACGAATTCTTGCTGGCAAGGTCAAGGAGAGCATTGTACTGTGATGCATAACGTGAGCTGAGATTGCTGGATATGTGATGAGATACTTGACGTTGCTCACCTGAACGCCAATGTATGCTTCAATGAGTTCCGTAACATTGGAAGCAGTAGGGCTTCGACTCCAAGCTTCGTACAAACCTCTGATGAAGAGGCCTGCAGACAATGATGAATCAAGACCGTTTCGTCATTCAGAGGAGCTACACACTGTTCCAACTCTCTAGGGAACAATTTGTTACATATGATATGACAGACGCAAGTCGTGAGTACCTTGGGTCATTATCCCCTCGTTCCCTGTCCAATGAGGGAAAGGAATTGCGGTGAAGATCAATTGTTCCAAACTATTCATATAGTGAGCACAACGTAAATTTGCTAAAGCGTAACAACTCACAATGAGCTCCAATCGGTGCTATTGGTGATGTCGGCGAGAATACTGAGACCTTCGATATAGAAACCAGAATTCTTCGAAAATACATCGGGACCAAGTCGACACTCGCGCAGAGATATGCTGTCTTGTATGATTGTACCATTGAATAAACTTCCTCTGACAAAGCTTGCTGAGCTCTCGGCGGCATCGAGATATTTGGGATCAGAGGTCAACTCAGCAAGATGCGCTGACAGGCTGTTGCGTGAAGAAGTTCAATCGGACCCAGTAATAACGTGAATATGCAATGGTGCGTACGCCAAGAATGCACTGTACCGTTGAATACGGATTAGAGCGCCGCAATGCAGAAGCGGCAATATCAATCAGACGAACCAGACTGTGATCCCATTTACTGTTGTACTTGTTGGATTATCAGAAACCTATTCGAGGTGAGCCAGGTGTTACCAGGTAGGATGCAATGCCTACCGCAAAAACTGCCCCCGCAGTACTGCCTGAATAGCCCCTAAGAAATCATCATTTACGAGGAATGGCTGAGGACTTACCACCGCAAGTTGCATGAAAGGTAACGTTCTTGGTAGGATGTGCCCCGTTGATCGCTTCATCTGTCGTGATAAAATACATGTTCACGTTTTCCCAAACAGTTGTTGCGATAGAAAGTAGGCTCCGGTCATTGTAAGCGCGATACGCATAAACTGCAGCGAGACCCCAGTTTCTAGATGATGTCAGAGTTGAGAACACCATGGCATAAGAGTGGGCGGGAAACGAACATCGAATCACTATTGACTTTCTGTCCAGCCTAACGAGTATCAGTTCTGGAAGTATTGAGATTCGATTGCCATTCTTACCGAACTAATACACGAGTCATTAGTAATGGATTAACACCGACCTCGATCTCGCCGACTTACTTGACTTGATAGAAGTTGGGAAAACTTTGCTGAATCGTATTCAGGTATCCCGCGATGTTATTTGAAGCACCCTGGACCAAACGGTCATGACTCGCAATCGCACACTGCAAGTTGGCGGAATCAATGAATGACATATCTGTAAGATGCCGAAGAGTCAATTTCGACAAGAGAGCATCATCGTTCGGCGGTGGGTGCCTTACTGTCGATTCGCCCACTGGTGACATTGAGCAACGGGATGAGACTACTGATGACAGATTGGGCGATGCCTTGTCTTTGATCAAGGGTGAGGTTGAGAGCCGGGTTCTATTGCAAATCCAAAGCCGTCAGAAGACAAACTCCAGAAGGAATACCAGAATCTACCAACTCTCCATGACACTGGCACGGGTACGGGTGGGGTTTGGGATCTTGCCAAGGGCAAAAGCAAGAGCAGAAAGGAATGACGGAACAAAATTTTCAAACGAGGCATGTCGACCTATTTAGAGTCTTGCACACCCAGTGACTTGCTCCGAGTCTTCAATGAAGCCGAGGGCGATAATGTCCAATAAACAGACATGGGATGGTGACCCCTGCTTTCATAGGTTTAGCTGCAATCAACATGGTAGGGTTACGTGAGAAAAGGATAAAATGAAAAGAAAGGCCTCTCGCAATTCTCAATGATGATGTATTAATAGCGACACCAAAGCGAGGGGGTTCGCGAATGATTGTTACAACAGCGTGAGCTTGGATTCTGCGAGGGACTCTGTTGAGGATAGAGACACGTTACACAACATGCAAGTCCTCCGATGTGGGCAGCGGAACATCCACGGTTTATGAATGAGAAAGTTCGAAGTTATTGAAGTTGTTGACATGTTGACGACTCACCACAACCAAGGCTCGGCGGTTCGCCTGTGTGCTGACATAAGACGTTGGGCCGAGATCCTTCCATTCCTACCACTGATTGCGTCATTAATGTTGCCTCCCTCGGAGTCCCTCAGAGCTTGACCACAATCGCTACGAAGTGAATCCACCTCTAGACCTCTAAATGATACCAGAAAGAAGGCTGGGTGGGTGGGTGATAACACAGATATCGAATGTTGTAGTCCAATTCAATTTTCTCAGGTACGTCTCACTTGCATCTGTCATCACTCAAAACCAAACCCTTGATATTCTGACGATACACCTATCAGAGAAAAACTGGCCACGGTCTCAAGCCCCCAGCAACGGAAACTACAACAGAGAATATCACAGAAATACCTCTGAGGAGGTAACAGTGAGTACGGAACTATTGAGATACTACAACGCATTAACCACAATCACATTTCATCGTACTCTGGTGGTAATTCGGCGATGTCGAGTGAACGCGACGTGTTGTTCGGAGGAAGTCTAGCTATCGCTCGATTCAACCTTTCTAACAAGCGGGGAATCTGAGACGGATCATCACTTTCTCCAGTTGTAGTGGCGGTGTCAGCCCTGCCTGCCACTTCCTGTGTGGTCTCGATGTATGGAACCGTAGACGCTAATTCTGCAGGGGTATCCGAGGGTGTGCGAGGGATTCGCACAGAAACCCGTATTGAATGCGGAAGAGGTTGCGAGCGACGACCTTTGGTAGCAGCCGAAATAGACGACATAGGAAAAGCGGTAAATTGATCGATACCAGAGAAACGTGACATCTCTGGACCCTCCATGTATGGTGCGGTGCGATTTGGTGGTCTACCATTGCCTCGTTTTGTAAGCCAGAAAACACCGCCAACGATTATCAGTGCGATAACAGCGCCGGTGAACGTGCCGCCAATGATGATTGGTGTATTGTGTTTGTTTCCTGGGGAAGAGGACGATTGAGTAGACGGAGTAGAGGGCGGTAGAGCAGGGGAACTGATGCCTGGTCTATGCAATCGTTTAGAACTGGGCGGAGTCGGCTTGTGGACGTAATACACTTACGACGTTGTTGAGAACGAGGAAGTTGCAGAAGAAGGTCTCGTCGCGAGACCGATGCCGGCATTGAGGACATCCAAGGCTAAGACCTGTGCACGAGGGACAAGCTGACCTGGAGGAGGCCCTCCCCAATCGAAAGAGAAGTTCAATGAATTGTCGCTCGCAAGATCAAGGAGTGCATTGTACTGATATATGAGATGTGAATCGGGGTTGCTGGATAATGAGAAACATGCCGGCACTCACCTGAACATTGATGTAAGCTTCTATGATGCTTGTAATATTGGATGCGGCAGGACTCCGATTCCAAGCTTCATACAAACCCCTGATGAATATACCTAGGATCATTCTCGTGTCAAAACCTGTCCGACATTAGAAGATTTTACACACTGTTCCAATTCTCTGGGAAACGATCCATTATTCCTCATTCAAATAGCGTAAGTAGGGAGTACCTTGAACCATAATCCCCTCATTCCTCGTCCAGTAATAGAAAGGGATCGTGGAACTGATCACTTCGTCCAAACTATATGCGCCGTGAGCAAAATGAAGATTCGGCCAGATTTACGCACTCACAACGACCTCCAATCTGTACTATTAGTGATATTGGCATATATACTGAGACCTTCGATATAGAAGCCCGAATTCTTTGAATACTTGGATGAAGTCGGATGGCAGTCATGAAGAGAAATGGTGTCTTGTATAATTGTGCCGTTGAAGAGGTTTTCTTTCACGAATCTTGCTGAGAGTTCGGATGCTTCGAGGTACTTGGTTCCTTGCGTAAGCTCGGCAAGATGCGCTGACAAGCTGTTGCATGGAGGGGCCCAATAAGACCATACGACATCGTAGATCTTCAGTAATACATACGCTAAGAATGCACTAAACCGAGGAGTCAGAGGTCGGCCTCACGCTTCAGAAAGTGACAACATTGGAAATCGGACGAACCAGACTGTTATACCATTGACCGATGTGCTTTCTGGTTCATCATAATACTACTCGGAGTGAGTTCATTGTCGAGATGGTACAATGCCATGCGTACTGCAAAAACTCCCCCTGCGGTACTCCCTGGATGGTATCTCCGCAAATTATTGTTGACCAAAGAATGGTTCACGACTTACCATGACATGACGGAGGGTAAGTGACTTGTCTCGTAGGATGAGTCCCATTTGCGGCATCCTCGGGTGTGATGAAATACGTGTTCGCGTAGTTCCAAACATCTTCTGCGATTTCAAGTAGATCGGGATTGGAAGAAGCGCGATGAGCGTAAGCTGCAGCGAGACCCCAATTTCTGAATATTCAGTCAGTAGAAGGTCATCCAAAGAGTTCAAGACTATGGCAAACATTGAATCACTAATGGCGGTCCTTTGGGTCTAATACTTGTCAGTTCTTGAAGTATGAACGTATAAGCGCAATCCTCATCGATCTGTTCAACGAGTCTTTGAGAATGTGTGACTGCTGCATTCATGTTCTCATGACTTACCTCACCCGATAGAAGTTCGGAAAGTCGCGAACAACTGTCTGTAGGAATCTCGAGATGGTGTTGGCCGCGCCCGGGACCAGATAATCATGCCTTGCAACCGTGCATTGCAGATTGGCATTTTCAAGAAATGATAAATGTGGGAGAGGCAAAATATATGGTTTCAGTGAGGTTCCTCCGTCCAGTGGGTTGCTGACTGTTTATCTGCCCACTGGTGGCATTGAACAAAGGGGCGAGACCGTTGATGACTTGCTGGGAGATGTCCTCTCTTTGGCTCAGGGTGAGGTCCAAAATCGGCTTCTGTCGCAGACACGAACTATTAGAAGAGACAGTTCAAGAGGGAATTGGACGGTTCACTAACTCTCCACGAGGCGGGTATACTTTGAATTTGGGACCTTGAAAATGGTAGAACCAAGAGCAAAGATGAATAACGGAGTAGCATTTGAGGGTAAAAGCTGAGCACAGTCATCCGGACTTGTTCAAAGTTGCATGCGCTAAATAACTCGCTCCCTCTGGCCGCTGGCTTTTGAAGAAGACGGCTCAGATACGACATGACATGACTTTTATACCCTCAATTGCGATATTCATAGCGAGGGTACGTGAGAAAGAGATAAAACGAAGAGAATTTCCCCTCGTCACTCGGCCCTCAGTGATGAGATATTAATAACCAGACCGCGGCGTGGCAGGGCATAAGACAAGGGCTGTTGGCCGCAGTTGTTTTTGGTGTTTGATACAGCAACCTGAGCCTGAGCATGGGGTCGGAAGAGAGCCTTTTCTCTTGATGAAGATAAGTATGGACACGCAGAAGTTGGAGGCAATGCACAAACTCTGTAGCAGTCCATGCCAGTTTAATTCGAGGAGGATATTCCGCCCACTGTGAGACATGGAAGATGCTGACATAAGAATTTTGGGCCGAGGCCCTTCCATTTGTACATGTGGCATTACTGACCATAGCGAGGGGAGGATTGTTGTTTCGAGTTGCTCACCAAACTTGAGCTTGAACATGAGCGATACTTACAGCAAACAACGCAGGTCTTTACAACGATTCGAGATAACGAACGGCTTGCCTTCTCAACTCTTTGGGCAAGCGAGATGATCAATCCCGTACGCAGCTTGACTTGAAATCTAGCAACCGAATCTCCCAATCTAACTTCTCTTGTTGATTCAGAACTTGCAAGTTACTATCAGGCTGCCAGGTAAAGCAGGCCTGGGTTCACAGCATATTCCTTTTCTATCTCAGAAGGGCACGAAATCTACGGCTTTCGACCCCTGTATTCTGACAACGCCTACCATTCTACACAAGGCAACCATCTTTATCGTGTCCCTTGAAGGTCCAATGGGTCAAGGCATATATCCTCATCCGAGATTTTCGCAAGGTTCTCATCTGTACAAGACCGAGCTTCTGGTATTGATCTGAGGAGAGTTATGCGGAGGATCGTATGGGAAAGCAGTCAAATTAATGTTGAGGTATGCTGTGAAAAGAAGGGTAAGCAATCACAATATCACATCTCGCTCCTGCACGTACAACAACTTCCATAGCCCCATCAAGCAGTGCAAATGATTTTGTCTCGTCCGTCCGAGCTTGGTTAGCCAGTACATGTCGACCCAAAACCCTTCCCGATTCATTTCCTCACCCGCCCGGACCACAAATACGCTGACTCAGGAAATAGTCTGAGTACGGGCTGTTGGTTTGAGAGTCGGCGATGACTGGGCCTCTCAAACTCTGATGATGATGCCGCCGAAAAAGTTTGCGTCTGTTTGCGATCCATCCGTGACTTAACGTGCCCATAATTATAGCGTCGACACAGTCACGCTGCTGGAATCAAGTTAGCTTATTCCTGCCAATGTACTATACTTCCAATACCTTCGAGCAGTCCGTTTAATTGCAAGCATGATCGGCTTGAACCTTATTCCCCTCGTCGTTCATTCACTCCTAGGCCCAACGGCCGAGACGATAATTGTTTACGATTCACAACCTCTTCGAATAGTGCGAACAATCTCAGATAACTCGACATTGATTGGCAACGCTGTGTGAGTCGTTCACTTTCAATTCCGCACCAACACTAAAATCAAGTTGTGTGCTCTTGCATAGGGCTTTCATTGGTACTCTTATCGCCCTCTCGATCTTCTTCATCCCGCATCGCCCAGACTTCACAATGGCCGCTTTTTCAAAGCTTGCTGATATCGATTCAGAGAGAAATGGTTGCCCTCGAATAATGCATCAAGACAATGACGAATGCGTTGGCGAACCTAGATAGTATCCGCGAGCAGACGATTGCCTTGGGAAGGGGATTTCCCAGATGCCAGTGATGCGTGAATTGGGTTTTTGGGTATGTAGTTTCCGATCGAAATATGTACAGAAGAAAGTGAACGTGCTATGAATATATGTTACTGCGTTATTCGAACACGGGCGACCAAAGCGAATGAATGATAGCGAGAAAGTAGGCCACTACTGTGCAGGGTCGGTTTTACTTTCCCAGGAAGGCGAGCGGCTCCACCGGCCTCCAAGCTGACTCGGAGCACTTCTGTTGATCTGGGTGCGATAGCAAGGATCGAGGGAGAACAAAACGGGGTCGTATTGTAGAAGAGTTTTTCGAATAGTACATGGATGCGGACAAGAGAGTTGCCAGCGTTGCTTGCCATACGTGAACGAGTGAGGTTCAGCGATGCAGTGATAGGGACTAAACCCACCTTGGAAGTAGAGAATAATGGTCTGTGGCTCTTTGAGAGTATTGTTGCGAATGAGTTAACCAGAGAGCTTCATCCTTCCGTTGCCAGATATTGAAACCTCCTCTCATCAGACGTCTCTGGAAGATTTCACGTCGACACCAAGCTTTTCGGTTCATGCTCCCATCGGGACGTAGCCTACCACACCCTGTTCAAGTTATAGCTCTTTTTCGAGATCTCGTTGGTCTCAATGGATATATCCTAATCGTACAATCGCTTGGTATAAACAGGATGTATTACACGATACCGCTCAACACGAATTCCACACAACGGTGATACCTAGCATACAAGCAACTCGTTCTTTATTCACTTAGCAACTGGACCGTCCCAGAGGACACCATGTCATCTCTCTCGGTATTCCGGAGGGAAATCCCCATCATCCGCCGCAGTTCTTCTCAATGGGAGCCTTTCAATCGCCCGATTCAACCTTACAAGCAGTCCAGGGATTGCAGAAAGATCATCATTCGCCTCGTCAGCGCTATCCGTTGCATTTCTCATTCGACTTGATGACCCAGCCATCGTCCAACTTTGAGAGTCGGACCTTGAGGAATCGATGGGGCCCATTTGAGCGCTCTGGATGGGAGAGGCTCCCGAACTTTTCTCCGATCGGTGTTGAGTGGTAGGCGAGGACAACATGAATGGTTCAACTGAAGATGCCTGCGGATTTACTTGAATCATAGTGGTGCCGTCTCGGTGACCTGTAATGGGGGCATCGTTGCCAGGGTAATGACTAGAAGGTGGTACTGCCACAGAAAGGCTTGTGATGTGGCGATTTTTCCTATTCCGACGACGCAGAAAGAAGACGGCCAAGATAACACCGAGGACGACAACCACTGCGGCAACTGTCACTCCTGCAATAAGAGACGCGTTGGTCGCTTTGTTGAACGCATTCACTGATACCGAGGAAGAGACAGCTGGGGTACTTGATCTGTCAAGTAGAGACGATATCAGAGTCATATAGCGTATATTGATTGGGCGTAAACGAGATGCGTACGTTGATGGCGACAAAGACTCGGACAGTTGTGCCATACCGATTCCAGCATTGAGAACATCCAACGCTGCAACCTGGCCCCATGGGAGAAGGCGAGTCGGGGGAGGGCCAGGCCAACTCGAAGAGAAACTGTAGGAGTCCCTGCTTGCGAGGTCGAGGAGGGCGTTATACTGCACAAAGCTCGTGTTAAGACTCGGTCCAGCAGTTCATTAATCACTGCGCAAAACGTACTTGAACGTTGATGTAAGCTTCAATGAGGTTAGCAACATCGGTCCCTCGTTGACCTCTAATCCAAGCCTCGTACAGTCCTCGTATATAGATACCTACGAAGAACGGTTACTTTCAACGACAACTGGCTGTACACGACTAAATGCTCACCTTTAAGGGCTCTCGTGAACCCATTCGTCTCAGCAAGGCTGTTGGGCCCATTGGCGTCTGACATCCCCACAGTTCAATCCCTGGCTCGCAAAGGGGTTCAATCGACGAACCTTCAACCATAATGCCTTCTCCGGAAGTCCAAGCTGAGAACTTAATCGTTGTCGCTATGACATTATTCATGCTACGGACAATGAGGACAGAAGATGACGGAAATGTGACCAGCAGACGCACAATGATGTCCAAGTAGCGCTTTGTGTGACGTTGGCATATATCGCAAGTCCTTCGATAAAAAATCCGGAATTATATGTCACAATCGGTGTCGTTATAGCGCATCCTTTTAGAGAAATGGTATCGCTAACGATCACCCCATTGAACAAGTTGGCCTTGATAAAATTCGCAGACAGCTCTGTGGCTTCGCGATAAGTTGTATTGGAAGTTAATTCCAAAAGATGCGCAGACAGTCTACCATTGCGTTTATCGTTTCAAGTCAAGATGAATACAGGTTCAACACGGGACGTACGCCATGAATGCGCTTCTTTGTAGATCGTCGTTCAGCGAACGGGGGAGTGAAATGTGGCAAGATACAAAGCTCACCAAACTGTTGCTCCATTCACTTGAGTGTCATCACTGGGAGTGTCAGAGACCTGTGAACATACATGAACACGAAGATCACGGATGACAGAAAACCAACGCACATAGAATACTGCCCCTGCGTTTGCTGTCGGAACTAATAAGTGTGTGTATCGGTTGCTCATACGTCCCTGCTCACCTCCATTACAGGCTGAATCAAACGTCACATTCTTCAAGGGGTGTGTCCCGCTGGTAGCCTGCTCCGTGGTCACAAAGTACCTGTACATACTGTTCCATACAGACACAGCAGTCGCTAAGAGATGGTCGTCTCGATAGGCACGATATGCATATGCAGCAGCGAGCCCCCAGTTCCTTTAAATTGACTCTTCGTGAATGATGACATGAAAAGAGTGCTCAATCCGGACGTACATTGGGTCGCTATTGTAGTCATGAGGATGCTAAAGATACGTGCGTTCAAATAGTGAAAGTCGACAGAGTGAATTGAGAACGTACTCTATCAAGTCGGATGAGCAAAAGATTGGACATTGGACATCATTAGACCCACCCTGGTTCATAAAACCCGTGACTTGGTACCTCTGTTGGACGATGTCCATATAATCCACGATCTTATGTTGACTTTCGGGAACCAGTCGGTCATGGATTGCCACAACACACTGGAGATTGGCGGATTGTATATACGTCAAATCTAGGAGGTGAGATAGCATCAGATAGATAAGGGTTGCGAGACCTTCTCGACGCACATACCGTTGACGAGTCCCGTAGTGGAATTGAAGAGAGGAACTAGGCTCCCGATTACTGACTCTGCAATTGTTTTCCTTGCATCTAAACTGATATTTAATGTCGGTTCCTGCGAGAAACTCGCCGTCAGAAAAACTGCTTGGTAGCGTCAAGATAGGGACGGACCCTCCATGAGATCGGAATGCTGAAGTCTTGGGAGAATGACTGAGGGATTGAAAGAGAGACAATGAGAAGCAGAATTCGAAGCATGGTAAGTGTCTTCAAACACGAAGTGATGCAGGGGATGTGCGAGACCTTGAAGGGCACCAACCTGGCGAAAAATCAACACAGCTGGTGCAAGACGAAGGGAAAGAGAGGGGACTTCATCCGCAGAAAATGTGTGCGACTTTTTCAGAACTACTGTATGCAGTGTTTCTGTCACACGATGCATCCGCCGATCATGCTATTTGAGCCATGACAAGAGACAGGCAACCTCCAGATATCAGCAGGTCGAGACGTATATGCACAAGGTCCTCGCAATCGCCACAACTTTTTACCGTCGCATGTCAGGTGTTCCTGTGAGACGGACGGAGAGCAGATTGAGCACATCGAGATTTTGAACATTTCTAGCACTACACATTTCAGAGTGCTATTATTGGTCCAACCTGACCGAAAAATCAAAAGAGAGGGTTTATTCGAAGAAGATGATCCACGCACATACCCTCCGAATGAACCCCAGCACGGCCTTGAAATTCTCGACGTCTCCGGATTCTGAGAAAGTTTTGCCTCCTCGGTTTACATACGAGACCCGAAGTGGACAGTAATAGTTATCTTGAACCGTTCAAGAGCTCCGGCAAGGCTTTGTCGGGTCAGGTCGGGTCAACATCTCACGCCTTCCCGATCGACCGATCAAACTGTCAAGGCTCAAGTACTCAAGCTCGAGCCGAAGTCCATGCCTTCGTCAAGCGATGCCGACGAGTTACAATGTCAGGGATCATCACCCTGCATATATCGAATCGCAACGTTTTTGAGACTCCAAGAGGAACGGAAATGGGATGCGTACATGGCGACCACACCGAATATATCAGCAGCTGATCCATCATACACTCAACGGCCTGATTACCCCCAAAAGCTACGTCATCTCTCCCGATATTCGGGAGGAAGATCCCCTTCACCCACAACATCCCTTGTCTGCGGAAGTTTCGCAATGGCCCTACTCAACCTCTCCAAAAGTCCAGGAATTGCCGAAAGATCGTCATTCCTATCATCGGTGCTACTCGACGAACCTGCCAAGGTCCAACTTTGCAAGTCAGTCCTCGAGGTGTCCAAATGGCTCGATTGGGCGTTCCGAGGGGTAGAAGTACCTGAGGCCTTCTCGGGGAGTTGTTGAACGGCCGGAGAAGGGAGTATGAATGGCTCCATTGGAGAGGCGTGTGGATCCACCTGTATCATGGCGTCATCGTCTGGGTAGCCTTCAGAGAGGGGGTCGTGGCAGGGATGATGCCCAGTGTGGGACTCTAACTCTGTAAGGCTCGCCACGTGGCGGTTTCTCCTGTTCCGGCGACGTATACAGAAAATGGCGAAGACCATGCCAAGAACGACCACCGTAGCTGCAACCACCCCTGCTATAACAGGTACGTTGGTGCTACTGTTGCCCGTACTCTCTGACGATGGGGCGGAGGTTGCAGAGATGCCGCTCGATCTGTCAAAACGAGGAGATGTCAGAGATCGTTTATCGTGAATTGTTTTATGGTGGGCATACGATGATGGTGAAGAGGACGGCGAGGGGGATGCTTGCGCTATCCCAATACCCGCATTGAGGACATCCAATGCTGCAAGTTGTCCCCATGGAAGAAAGTGGCTCGGAGGAGGACCAAGCCAACTCGGGGAAAAACTATATGAGTCATTCCTTGCGAAATCCAATAGAGCGTTATACTGTAGCTCAAGGGTTGGTTTGGAGTTCTCCCTTGCATTGAATAGTATATTGAGGGTACTTGCCTGGACGTTGATGTACGCTTCAATGAAGTTAGCTACATCGGATCCTCGAGGACTTCGCGTCCAAGCCTCGTACAATCCACGCAGAAAGATGCCTACAATTTGTTATTACCATGCAAATATTTCGCCGCACGATGACTCCATGCCGACCTTTATGAGAGCGTGAATCTTGATTCGACTCTGCAGGCGTCGCAAGTACATCGATGTCTGATCGGTCTGAACGTTAGCACCGGATTCACAAAGAAGGCATGGATTGACAAACCTTCGATCATGATACCTTCTTGCGATGTCCAAACCGGAACTTTGATGGTGGACAAGATCAGATCGTTCAGGCTTTGCAAGTGTGAGGACGGAAACCAGGAGTAGGATTGGCAAGGAGTCTCACAATGATGTCCAATTGGGACTTTGAGTGATGTCGGCGTAGATAGCAAGTCCTTCGATGAAAAACCCGGAATTGTACGTTTGGGGCGTGATAACTGGGATGCATCCTTCAAGCCAAATGGTATCGTTAATGAAGTAGCCATTGAAGAGGTTGGCCTTGATGAAGGCCGCGGTTAACTCGGCAGCGTCGTGATAGACAGAATTTGATGTCAATTCAAGTAGATGGGCGGATAATCTACCATCGTATTCTATGAGTGGATACCAATATACAGATATGACAGGAGACTGGCGCGAGAAATCCACTATTCAGGGGAAAAGTATTCAGTGGACGGGGAAACAAAAGGGTTGAACACAAGGGGCTCACCCAATTGTTGCCGCATTGACTTGTGTATCCACACTATTGTCGGAAATCTACAGATGCTCATGAGCTTGTGAAGTTCGAATTCAGAGCAAGCCGCTCACATAGAAAACCGCCCCTGCATTCACTGTGAATGCTGAGTTTTGTTTTACCTCATGGGTAGGCGTGGCTAACGTACCTCCTGTGCAAGCTGAAGGGAATGGCACCCTTTTCAGAGGATGGGTTCCGCTCGCGGCCTGCTCTGGCGTCAGAAAGAACCTGTACAAATAGTCCCAGGAGGACATGGCAGTTGCTAATAGGTAGTCGTCTCGATAGGCACGATATGCGTATATGGCGGCGAGTCCCCAGTTCCTACAGGTTTAGGATTGAGACACGAAGATTCAAGTTGAGATGGGGTTGGACGTACGTCGGGTCTCTATTATACTTGAACGCTGACTGCGAAGCGTGGAATCAAAGAATAGCCTTCGATAGAGGTGAGGGATGTACTCTATGTAGAATGAGCGAAAAGTGCGAGATTGGATGTTTTTGTACTTACGTCGGCTCATAGAACCCTGGATACCTGTGCTGAACAAAGTCCAAATAATCCACAATCTTGTTTGAGCTCTCAGAAACCAGTCGATCATGCAACGCTACGCCGATTTGGAGATTGGCAGTTTGAAGATACGTTAAATCTGGAAGACATCCTCGTTAGATACAATGAATCAGTATCGTCGATCGAGGCTAGCATACTATCAATTGAGTCCCGTAGCGGCATTGAAAAGGGGAGTTAAGCTCCCAATAACAGATTGTGCTATCGATTTTCTTGTGTCGAGGCTGATATTCAAAACAAAAAGGGGTCATGACTGCGGCTTGACTGAATTGGTACACGCCATTTGTGGATGCAGCAACTCGGGAATAAAGGTGAGATCTAACGACCACCCTTTCCTCCTCCCCTCATTTAGAACAACCTTGCACATAAATCACAGCACCGTTGTTTCCAATCTATCCACTACCCCACCCAATTCCTCTCCGTTAGCGTGCAAGCTATGGCAGTGGCGACAGGACCAGAAATTCGGGGCACACGAAGCCACGATCAATACTTTCCATCGAGTCCGGTGCTACAACCTCCTTCATAAGCTCAATCGTAATTTATGTAATCTCTTTTCCTTCGGAGGATTGACGACTATTGACCTAGGGATCCAAAGTTTTGTCACTTATGCGACACCAAGGCCACCAAGGGACGGAACGTCGTCGTGTGCTTCGGGGAGTTTAGGGGTTCCTCAGGGGATAACAGAACAGTGCGTTTTCGAAGTGTGGTTTATGACGACGAGCTCATGGCATATGATCAGAACACCTCAGGTTGAGCTAGCATCACCGACCTGACCTCACGGCTGGACACAGAATCAGGTGAAGTAGTGGTATATCACGTCGGCGAAGATACTGTAGGACACTATTCTTCGGGAAAGACAACGAAGCAATCGTGAGTTGCCTTCCGTAGTTGATCCAACTCATCATTGATTCACCGTCTCTTGTGTTATCACTAGTTGTTCCTTTGACCGCGATGCCTGTGAAGGTTACTGGTGGCTCATGGATCACACCAGACGGGGGGACAGAATAAACATCTTTGGTGCGTGGAGGTTGATTGACGATCATATCCGTGACTCCAGATCTGACAGCTACCCCAGGAGCCTCGGTTGGCGCATACCAAGCGAAAACTCTGGTTGCTATGATTAACTCGGTAACCGCCAACCCAATTTACACTTACTCAATAATCTGTCGAACCGACTTCTCGACAAGGGAAGAGCCAAGGACGCCCTCAATCCCAGCGAAGAAGCCGTGCGGATACGGTCCGCCTTAGGACACCAAAGCTCCACGGTTCATCACCAGTCAGACCTCGTCCTCTCTCTTGCCAACGTCTCCCGATGTCATGTTGCACTAGGTGACCTGTTTGAAGCGCGTTCTTATGCAGAGAAGGCCGTCCGACTTCATCAAGAGGTTCAGCGTGACGCGCCTGGCCAATTTGAAGCCGAACTGGTATCAAGTTTGAACGCTCTCTTTGCTGTGGAGTTTCACGAGGAGAAATGGAGTACGTCCGTTGAGATGGCCCAAGAGATAGTGAGGATTCAGGAACATCTTGCAAGGAGGATCCCGCGGGAAATAGCACCAGGACTTGCCGATGCTTTTTACCACTTGACTTCCTGCCTTTCCAAACTCGACCAACATGATGAGGCTCTCGATGCCATCAAGCGTACAGTATTCATACCCGAGAACCTCGTGTACAAATGGCCCCAGGTCGACGTCTTCAAGCAGCGTCTTGACACTTCCTTCCAGAGGATAATCATGCAAGCATGCTCACCAAACTGTCAAGTTTTCTCACTGATCTCGGACATCACGAGGAGGTGCTTACTGTCATTTAACGTTCAGATCTGAGAGGGCCTCCCCGGTGAGGAGCCTAGAGATGTCGCAGCCCGACAACCTGAAGCTTTTGACCAGTCACTTGCCGGTGCTCGCCACTACATGTATTAGTCGGTGTGATATGCGAGAACGGCGACTTTCGTCGACAACCTGTCTTGTTGACAACACGATATATAGATGGTAGTATCATTCTGTGTCCGATAATCATGCAGAGAATCTCTTTACACAAAACGCGTGAAGAGCCTGACACAAGTTAGAACTTAAAAGAAATGAAAAGAGATGCGTTTGGGTTGCTTCAAGTCCTGGATTCTTTACTGACTGCCCGTTCGGGTAGCCAAGGATTGAGAACCGGCATTGAGGTGAGCAGATTGTTGTGATACGAAATCCACGCATTAGTGATAGACCTACCCCTATCTAAGGAACGACTTCCACTCGAGGTTCGGATCCAATACAGTTGTTCACAGCCTCCTTGAGGATTCGGAAAATGTCGTACAGGATTGTAAAAACTGGTGCATGCGTGGGGAAAACGACGAAAGTGTTGATGTGAACACCAGATGTGGGCACTCTCCTTGTCCCGTTCAAGCGCGCATGTCTACTTCGATTCCCTCATGGTGGCTGTATTCCGAATACTGTGCAACACTGCCTCATACTGCCTCCTACTGGGTCCCTTGATGTTTGTTGCCCTGTTCGGCTGTTCCATTGCTGCTAGACCCGTGGAGATAGGCAACAGGAAGAGTCGGCCACCGCATGCCAGTGCTCGATGTTGCTCAAAGAAGGCCGGAACCACGGACGAGTCGGAGGGTATTGGCTGTGTACACTTTTCGGACATGCCCATTATATAAAGTAGTGCTACCTCGACCATTCTCTAGCCTATATCCTTCACCATTAACTCGCTGCACTTGATTACTTCATTTCCCACGGTCTCCTCTGATCCATACACTGCTCAAATTGATGGATGACTCTCTCCTAAAGGTAGATCGACCAAGGCATCCAAATACCTGGTTCGTTTACTTTTGGTTCTACAAAAGAGAAGAGCGGAATGCGAACCAGACGGACCAACTACCAGAGATGGTTCGAGAGGCGAAAACCCAATGGCTTTCCATGCCCGAACACTTCATGACAGACTACAGGTCCATTGCTTCGTATATCCGATCTGATATTTATCTCGAGCTGTGCAAGTGCAGAGATTTCCTCCAGTCTCGCTATGTTGTTCAATCAAATACCAACCCTTTGGTCACCGATCACGAGACGGTATGCCCCACATCAAGTGCTGGTACTCTGTGCATCGATTCCCCACGTCGACTTGCTCGTGATGTCATAGCTCAAGCCCTCGGAATAAGTAAGTGCACTAGCACGGCGACCTGCTTGTGTTGCTGAGGGCCCAAACTTCTTCATATCCGCCAGTTACAACCGATGACCGTAAAACCCGAGATAGAATGCCGCGAAGTCTTCGAAAATCACGGGCAAACAAGGATCGAAGTGGTATGTCCTTGATATGGTCAAGAATTCGCACAGCTGATTGGTTAAAATTCTCCATATTGCAAACCTTGTCGATACTCTACCCCTCAAACATCAGCCTTTTATCTCGATGTTCTACACGAGATTGCCATGATACGTGTGGAAGGAATGCTTGCCGTCATGCAAGGTAGGTCAATTCAGATCGCAGACCCGGAATGAATGACCCCTGACTTCGCTTCAGATCCTCGCCAAGCTCGACAAAAAGCTATGGAAGTAGATGCCACTCCTCCTGCTAGCCTATTCTTCCCGAATTCAGGACTCGATGACCTATCATTCTATCAGCCCTCGGTCCCAGAGCAGGTGGATCCGACACTTGCATGTGAGGACCCCCAGGATGAAGGTCACTCACACACTGAATTCGTTCACCTCCACTGGCAGGCTGGTATGTCTCGCAATAGTCCTTGTTGCTGTGGATAGAAACTGACGGGACGATATCTTAGTGCCGATCTCAGATTCGACCTCAGATAGCGTCATGCTTCCATCGGGGTCAACGACTCAGCGTGCGGCTATCGCAGACTGGTTCACGCAAGATCCAGCCTGAGAATGCTTGCGTCAGGCCGCGTTTTCCAATGAAGAAGGCAGGAGTTCCAAGAGTCAACACAATGGCGGGGTTGAGAATCGCGGGAGAAGCTGGTTATGCCCAATCAGATGAATGAGTTGTCTTTCGGTACCCGAGAGTTCCAGAGACCGTTGCCTTTAATGTATATGACAATAATCTCCGTGCCTCTGGAGAGACGGGACTGAGTCATGAGTTTTTTCTTGCTTGAACCTTCATGGAGACAGGAAACCGATAAGGCCAAACTGCATAGCGCTGTCTTGAGCACACAGCCTATGCTTGCGCAAGTGCGCAATGTCAGTGGGGTGGAACACGACCCTAGGACCACCAATGAGTATTCTATGTGCGTCCGATGCCTCGTGGTTGGTGAGATAGAGAGTATTATTAGAGACGATGATATGCGGTGAGGAGACATTGAGGTGGCTGCGTTGTACCCTAGCTGTGGTTGAATTACAGTGCACCTATCACTGGTTGGCAGGATTGGAATTCAGAAACGTTACGGTTAGACGTCGACCGAATAACAAGACCCTAGATGCATACCTTGTCTTTGGTCTTCGAGAATTTGAAAGATAGGGGTCATTCCAAGGGGCACTGCAGTTTGAAACAGCAAACAACAGACCCTTTTTCATAGCCATCATAATACGGTGGAGACCTTTCCTCAGCATTATTCGGCGAGACGTAAGATGGCCATACTCAAATATTATGAATGTGTAGTCAGGGCCATGGAACGTACCAATTGTATGCGAGATGGCATGGGGATGGGTAGACTTACGTCTTTGATCTCTGTAATTCCTTATTAGCGTAAAGCTTTTAGTCCAATCGAAACCGACCAGTTTCTTATTCTTGGGAACGTAGCCCGGTGTTTGTAGCTGGCAAGATACGGGGGACTGATTGAGCTCCCACCATTCCTTCAATCACTCTCTTGAGAACGTTTCAGATGTCCTAAATCCTTGGGTACACGAAAGGACCATCTACAAGGGTTCCGAGGCTTGAAGATGCTCTGACGCACCTCTTTCGATCTCTTCTCCGCATTTCGCCTAAAGATGTTCTCTTCAGGTTCACCATGGTCAATATCTGTGTTCCAGGGCGTAAGAGAAGAGTGGGAGGCAGAAAATGGGGCTGGGTCTCATCTACCCTTGGTAGATCGTGGTTTCGGTCGGTTCCACATAGTCAGTCAGTTTCCATACGTTGTCATCCTCCTCCTCATCGTCCCGACATGGTGGTAAGTTAAATTAGGGGCTCAGAAAGTGGCCCGACGAGTGTTCTCGTATCGGCTACACTACTAAACGGAATGATCAGACTAAGTTATGAGCTCGGGCTCACCGTGCTTGCGAATTCCCGTCGTATTTGTTCGCAATGGTCTGCCATTCTTGAACAAGTATTACTTCATCGGTCACGGAGGAGGAGGAGGAGGATTGTTGTGCTGACTCCGAGTCGCGTGTGTCACATCACCGTGACGTAGTGTCACCCGTGACTCGACGTGTCGCAATGGATGCTCCCGACATTGGTTTCTTGCAATGCCACCAGGTCTCTTCAAGGCAAAATCCCTCTTTTGCATCATAAACCATGGGCCATTTCTCCAAAACACGGCGCTCAAGCACGCGTCTAAACCCAAGTCCCGTTTTCTTCTGCCCGCACAAATTCTGATCCTGAACCGTTTGATATCTACGACACATGGGACCGCCTAACAGCCACAGAAGGATGGTGAAGTCATAATCTCTCTGGTATATAACCAATCACACCATACTGTAACTGGCTGTTCTTCCTTCAGTAGGGCGTGCATTCTTTGTATCTCTCGGAGACCCAAGTCCGATTCTCTACGCGATGAAGCAAGCCCTCTGAACGTTCAGCATTCGCCATGTAGTCGCACGGCCTCCAGTCTCTCCTCTGTTCTCGTTCGCTTCCGCCTCCGCCACTGTTTACCTGGTTAGAGGGGGAAGGATATCGTACCATTACGAGAGCACGACGGTCTCCAAAGTGAGTATTATCGAGCATACTAACGGTATCTTCCCCTCATACTCATATGTTCTTTCCAGAAAGAAGGAATTTGAGCCATTCCTGCAAGAGCACAATGCAAACACGATCCAGGAAATTGTAGGTACGCCAATGTGGCCCGACAAGAAGATCTATCAATGATCCCATTGTTCTATTCGCTACACTTTCTAGTGACGCGCCAAGATTGTGACGTACTCAAGACTATTGCGATACATTCAGTTGATTGCACAAGTCAATTTGTGCTCCATCTCCCGATTGTTGCCTTCTACTCGCTCGTTCACGTTGAGCCCCATCTTTTCCGATCTGGAAAGCTGATGGAGAAGGAGAATCGTCTCACTTTCTCCGCCACTTCCTCCGTCCGTTTATGCCGTTGAGTGTGCATCAGGAAACAAAGCCAGGCCACACCACTTTCGTAAAGAGAGCCGATGTCGACGTCAGGAAATGAACGAAACCGTTCAAATGTCTAACAACATGTTGACAATCGATGACATCTGCGACGGCCCTGAGAGAATGGAATAACCCTGCACGGAGGGGAAGAAAGCCGCCAGCGAAGTATTTTCCGGATGAAATGATAAGATGGTAGTCTGATTGATTGTAAGCTCGGTCATCTCCTCGAAAGGGCGTTTGCTGTCTAAATAGCCGTTCCCGTTGTTTGTGAATGCAGAACCAAATAGCAAGCTGTGGGTAAGATCAAATACAACCCTACTCCTCGCGCCGGCGAGAACTCCATTTTGCCGCCCTCTTTTTTCCTTACTACTCGCAGGCTAGGGTGTACTCTCTTTCCAACAGATAATGACACCTCATTCCCCATCCATCCTCTTTCGCCGTTCTCGTCCTTCGGCTCATTTACCTGCACGACTTCGTCATGCTGTTGAAGACCTGAAGCTTGATATCGCTAACCCTTCCCGTGGCGCCAACGAGGAGCAGGTCCACAAGGCTGTCCGTAAATCTCTGCCCGAGGGCGAGATTCCCCCAGACAGGTCTGTAAACCAAAACATAGCGAGACAAGAGCAGATCTTCACTGACAGAAACCATCTAGCTTTGTGGGTCAGATTATCGCGAATAATCAAAGCAACTTCGATGCAATGTTGAATAATCAGTTCTGCAAGGACATGGCTGCGGCCTCAACTGAAGAGGAAAAGGCGAAGGTCTTGAAAGGATACAAGTGGTATACGGTGGTAGGTTATCAGCACATTCGCCGATACCGTTTGTCGCTCAATGCAGTCGAATTGTCAATAGCAGGACTTCATGTACTGCGAGAACCTCATGAGGTACGACGCCGGACGGGCATCGAATGCGCCTACCATCAAGGATGTCTTGGAAGGCGCTCAGCATGTGCAGAGTACCTATGACTTTGCACAGACGATCTTAAAGACGTGTACAGATGATTTAGGCATACCAGAAGAAAGCGTCTTCGCAGCCAAGAAATCGGCCGCCGTAACAGATTACGGCTCGTTCGAAGTCGATACAGCGCAAGATCAGGATTGGTTTACGTCGAAAATTGCGACGATTCCTTGCATCCAGGTACGTTAACCATTAAACGGACGGTCTCCAACGTCATAATGTGTTGACTATGGTCTGTTGTCGTAACCTCCAGGGATACTACCAGATTGCAAAGATGCTTCAGAAGACCTCAGTGGATAAGGGTTCGTGAATTCACCTCCAATAGATTCAATTCTGACGCGCTAGAAAATTCGAATAGATACGGTCTGGTATAAGACGTGGGCCCTTGAGAATATGGATTGGTTGTATTGTGAATCTCAAATCAGTGCGTATACTTGCTCCTTCATACGAAAGTCAGAGTCTGATCGTCATAAACCAGAATTCTTCGAAGCGAACAAACCTCCTGTTGTTCTGCCTGAGATGGAGGAGACCTGGAACAGAATCTTTAGGACTGCATGCGGACATGAAGTGGATTTCTTCGCTCTTGGAGAAAACCCACAAGACCTCTGACCTCGATAGCTTCGGCCAATTGCACGTCTCGTCTATGTTCGACGAGAGAATCGTCACTATTGTTGCATATAACAGCGCGTGGGTCATGCCAGATTCACTATCGAGTCAAAAATATATTGGCTATTATTGAGTGATGGACACTTGGCCAAAGAGGGCAGCATGAGGACACCTATCGATATGATACAGGCCGTTTTCGACGTCCTCGATTCTACCTCTTAAACCGAATTCCGATTCCTGGCTTCAGAATCGGGCTCCATTAACTACGAGGAAATTTGCTCCACCCAAACACGCTAAACCTTTCCGGGTTTCGGAAATGAAATTTCGATGTCCGTGATAATCTGATAGGTCTAGCAAGTCGGTCTTGAGGATTCTTCAGTCTCCGCATGAGATTTTGTGGCTGACTTGGGCTAGAAACGGTAAGTCCGTTATGACCGTCCATGCGAAAGTGGAGTAACTGACGTCATTTTTCTTGTAAACACGATTTGAAGGGGTCCGGCATTGTTCGGCATACTTCGTCCTTTCCGCTGGCACTTGCAGCGGCGCTGCTCGCCGCACGCCAGGGTGATCCCCAGCAGAGTAAGTATAGGATCCTGTGCCACTCTTTTAAAAATCCCTAATCAGAGATATAACAAAATGGAAGTTACAAATATAGACAGAATCAACCAACAAATTCATCATAATAATCTAGAAACTCAAAATTTAATGATAAAATCAAAATAACTCTTTAAAGCTACTCTTAAAGAGAATGTATATATCATAAAATGTGGTTTTTTTTTTTGGAATTCTTAGTTCTTTGATACTATAAATATATGATTAAAAATAGCTTGTCTTTGTTGATACTAATCCATATATTTAATATAGTGATCATTTTAATCAAAATCTACTAGTTTTAGAGATTACAAGATATATTAGAGTCAGAACTAAGAAAATATAAAAAAGAGCTTGTCTTGAGCATTAAATGATAAGTAATATATAGCAAATATGAAAAAAATGATAGAAATTCACAGGAGATGACAAGAGATGATAGAAAATAACAGAAAAATGACAGGAAATAGCAAATTTGATTTATATTATATTCTATATAATAGTACTTTAGATTTACTACTAATAAATATATATATTGATAAGAAAATTTTAATCAAGTCTATTGACTGTTAAGATACTGCAGTCTTCTATATATATTTAATAGTAGTTCTAAGAAGTATTTAGAATTAGTATAATTAGACTTAGATTTAGATAGAAAAATCCTTCAAGCCCATACTATCATATGAGATATCAGTTTTATTTTTATAACAATAAAAATGAGTATAAAATCTAAATCAAGTCATATTTTTATAATATATTGTCTAATACAAGATTCAAAGTAAAAATTACATTCATATAGTAATATATATCTTTTATGGTTTATAAATCTATTCTGATTTTATTTTCTATTATCTTTTTGTAGATAAAAAAGCTAAAAAAAAAACACTTATATAATGAATAATTAATGTTTTGTAGTTTTAAAAATAGATCTTAAGCTCTATATCACAAAGATTATCAATTGTTCTAACTTTTCTAAGGCCTAATTTATGTATACTTACTTTACTATCAAATGAACAAATAAAATCTTTCTATTATAGATAGAATCAAATATCATCTGTAAGTTCTGATCTTTTCAAGCTAGTTATAATTATCAAGCATATCAACCCTCTCTTGAATACTCAATTATTAAAATATTCTAACTACAGAGATGCATTTCTCTTATTTAGAAAGCAAGTAATATTTCTGACCTAGTAGGTTATATATATTAGTGATATATTTTGCTAGAAGAATCTCCAGGCATTTGTGGATTTAGCTTCTAAAGATAGAGAGATATATTGGTATCTTTTAAAAGGAAACTATGATATGCATTATATATTACTTGTAGATTCTATTAGTACTTATGCATTTTCTTCTTCATGAAAGAAAACTAATTTTAAGTAGGATTTAACAATTGAATTTCTCAAAATATATTTAATGAAGTATATATATTATATGAAAATATACTAAAGAATATATAATAAACTTGCAGGATATGGTTTAATAAATTTTCTAGATGTAGATTCAGATATAGAAAATGATTATTAGAATACTCCAATTGATTTATTGAGATAATATAGATCATAAAATAAAATGAAAAATTAAATTTATAAAATATAGAAGGTATAATGACT
>JANAWD010000328.1:10261-44945 GCA_027627245.1 Meripilus lineatus | reverse complement strand
AACGAAGCGTTTTCGCGACTTGACTTGCAATCATCCAATAGACTCATATACATTTTTTTCCTCACAGGTCTCCTCTTGTGTTTACTAATTCCACCTAATGCCACTGATTTAGGTCTTTGGGTTGGGGACGGACCGATGTCTGGTCGCGCTTAATANGGANGGGAGGGATGCGCTTCTACGAAGGTTCACTGAGATGGGGGTATCAGGAGACGATTCTTTCTTGGATCACTTATCCCCTAACATTCTGTGCATCGGATTCAGGGCACTGTGTGTGTAAGCTAGATTCCTCTCAATCAGACCGTATAAAGGCAGAGACACATAGACCCTGCACCCCTCTATACCCTTGTAGAGTCTCCACAATGATGAAGCACGGTGAAAATTGGTATGAGGGAAAGTGGGGGAAAGTATGGGATTCTTGTTTCGAAAATCCCAGATGTGGGTAAAGGTGGGGAAACATGGGTTCTCATTTGGTTCTCTTTCCTTCTCACGCACATGCAACGCGTGCACCTTCGACATGACATTCGTGCAACGCACGTCGGACTTGCGTTGGTCTGAACATTCGCGCACTGTTTAACCTCCTCCCAATGCACACTGTGTGTTGCATGCTTTCACAGCATGCGTGCGTGCGTATACAAGGCATATGCATAAGAAACATCTTGATTACGTCATTCCCCTTCAAGCTACTCTATACCGACTGTTCTTGCTCCAACCTGTCCTTTCCGCTACCACCATCTTATCTCATTGTCTCCCTATTTGATAAAGGGAGATCTGCTAGAGACCATGAACACTATAAGCTATGGTTATCTATTCGCTCATATCCACCATTCCACCTTCATATATGCGCATCTATCCTTTGATATAGGTCCCCCGCAGTCATCTCGAATGCATCCGTGAGTCTTCTATTTACCTGGATCTCCACTGAATTCGGCGAAAGTGTGAAGGCGGCTGAGCAGGCGAAGGAGAGAAAGGAGAAGGTGGGGACAGAAGAGAAACGAAAAGGAAAACACGCAGGGGAGGGTCATAATCCTGTGTGTACTCCGTTTTTATCTTTTGTTGTCTTATTGATACTCCCCTCATTCGGAGGCACAGACAAAACTAGTGCCGAAACCTTGCTTTGTTGAAGGTAGGCCGTTGTTTCTGTCTGTTCCATTATTGGGTCTGAACTCGTCGATTTCTTCATGGTCTGCACGTCCGTTCATTCACCTGTAAGTTTCTCATTCATTCTCTCGAGTATTCTGCCATTGATCCGAGTTTCGCAGGTCTTAATTGCGTGACTCTGTGTTTCCATCGCCGCGCAGTATGTTCCACACTTTCCATTGAGCCCGCTTTCTCATATCCTCATTTTAGGATGCAAATGCCGAGTAACCGATTGATTCATACTGCCAGTACCTATTTCATTGAATTATATGTCATTTTTTGCTCATTCTACTCTACAGGATAGTTAATTCTCGTTGCCTCACTGTGCGGGCGCGGACTCGGGACATCCCAATTTGGTGCCGGGCGCGATCGGGATGTTGGATTGGAGTGGGCGGGAATGGGAAGAGGGACAAGAGGACGAGAATGTAGGGAAATGTAGGGAAAATAGGGGATCCATTGTACTGTTAGAAATACCAATAAATCCCCAAGTTTCCCTTACAAACCGTCAGAAATCCCCAACTTTACCAACATGAAAATCCCAAAAAGTTTGGCATTCTCAGCTAAATGTTGGTATTCATGGGCGGCTGAAATTCCCTCACTTTCCCTCGCTTTCCCCAATACCAATTTTCACCGTGGATGAAGTCCATCTTGTCGCTTATTCCGTTCATTGTCGCGAGCATGACCCTGACGCATGCTCGAATGTTTACCGTCTACAATGGCTGCCCGTTCACTGTCTGGTAGGTTACTCGTTCTTCATATTGTTGTGGAGACCGACGAGGAGTTTCATGTACAGGCCAGCAGTGCGTACACTCCCTGGATGTTTCCGTTCGATTCTAAGCAACTCATGCCATAGATGCACACAGACAAATCCAGTCCCAGTTTCCCTGACTATCAGACCGGGTAACCTTCACACCTTCACCATCATTGTACTTTCTCTTAAAGCGATCCTTCTCTAACAGTTGGGAAGCTCAGCCGTATACTCAGGTCAATTTCCACGTCCCAGACGATTGGAAGTCTGGAAGAATCTGGGTAGGCATATTACCTGGCGCAATCGACCTTCATTGAGATTACTGGTTTTCCAATACACTAGGGTCGTCGTGGATGTAATTTCGCGGACCCGGCACCTGGAACTCAGTGCCCTTCTGGTGGTTGCAATGGCGGTCTCATTTGCAACCCGGTTGATGGATCGGTATGACTCGACCTTTCAAGTTGCTGCCGAATTCTCAGGTGTCTCTCGTTCACTGTAGGGTATCCCACCTGCTACTCTTGCCGAGTTCTCGCTGTCGGCCTATGGGAACATGGACAACTATGATGGTCAGTCGTCTGTAGTCATTTTCCATCGGTAAATGATGACTTTTTGTAGTCTCGGTTGTGGACGGGTATAATCTACCCATGAGTGTCACCAACAACAAAGGCTGCCCCATCGCTGGATGCTTTGTCGACCTCGGACCCAACTGTAGGTATCAAGTCTTTCTTGTCCGGTTCCCCATCCCCCTTTTCCCTATCCCCAGTTCTCGTCCATGATTACCTCCATGCCGCTTGTCCGTGTCATCGATGCTATGTTATACTTGATTGACTTTCTTCACTGAATTTCCTCGAATACGCAGGCCCTGCTCCCCTGAAGGGCCCATTCGATTCTAACGGCTTTCCCGTTGGGTGCAAGAGCGCCTGCTTAGTTGATCAGAATAAAAGTGAGTCGTACCCTGCATATGTTCGACCAGGTTCCGGAGTAATTCTCATAATCTCACCTTTACTATCGACAGGTGACTCTCCCAACTGCTGTACTGGATCGCACAACACCCAAGAAACATGTCCACCTGATGGGGTACAATACTATCACTACTTCAGTAAGTGGCTCTTTTTGTCTTCATATCTCGTTACCTGATAGCCATCTCCAGAGGACAACTGCCCGAGAGCATACGCTTATGCCTATGACGATCCATCCTCTTTGTACACTTGTGATGCGAGCCTCAGTGCAGATTATACTATCACTTTCTGCCCCCCACCTCCATCCCTGACTGTTATGGACGTAGTTTGAAGAAGTCTCGTCATGGGGCGTTGCGAGAGCCACGGTGAATTGGAAGAGAAGTGTTGTATTTGTACCTTAGTTGTCTAGAAATGTGTAAGTCGTGATGATCAAGCTTTTCCAATATGTATACACCAAAGCGGGCAATCCGCATACTTGAAATTGAAAGGACTTATATTGTGTCGGTGAAAGGACCTTACTGTTGATGTGGTAAATTCACGAAATACCAATTGGTTACGTCCCATGAGACGGAACAGAATGCGCAATGACTCGAACGAACTTGCATAATCGAGGTGACTGAACAACACATAATGCAAAGACCATGATCCGAAATTTCACGATGCTACCACAAATGTTTGGTAAGGCTTGATGAGTAGTAAACTTGGACACTATTTTACGCAAGCGCAGTGCCCCGTTCGTACCCGGATCTGAAGGAAGTGGGGATTCGTACCCATTGAAATTTATATTGGTTATGTGATCTTCATGGCGTCGGAAGAGAAAGCTGGTTTTGAACTTCTTCTCTACGTAGCTGTAATCCGTAACATTTTCGGGTCTGAGTTTGAATGCCGCGTCGTGGATTTTTGATCTGGTTGCAGCACGTGATCGTGTCTTGTTGAACAGCGTTTGTGTGGGACGTTCGGTGGGTCGTCATCCAGCCGTCGTCTTTCGACTACAAATAAACATCGTCACGTCTCGACCTAACATCGATATTCACGCCAAATTCTACTCTAAGATCGATATAGCATTTCTCATCGATGCTCGGGCAGACCTGGGCAGTGGGCACTACCTTGCGCTGAGCTGTACCTGGTTGCCGTCTCCTCCGAGTCCAATGTCATTTGTCTCATGAACTCATACCAACTTGAACAGGGTCTGTTACAGCGTCTACATAACATCCCCCACGGAATCCCTCCCCTTCAACGCAACAGACTATACTTGGGGGGCTTGATACAATACCGGATCTTGCCGCTTCCCATCACTCAACGTCACTGCTCCGATTCTGAAAGAGCTTTCTTGACTGATCTTGTCCTTCATTAAATCTCTGTCACCTTTTGGACTCTTCGGCATTGTGGAGCCCTCGTATTCCCGTGGGCAATCACCGGTCAATGACTCGAAAGTGTCAACTGCGCCAAACGTTCGTCCTGTATCACCTCCCATTGGAACTTAATGTTTGTCCCCCTTTATTGTCCATTTATACATTTTCGCTCAGAAGTGAACTCGAAGGTACTCGGTCCATTACCAGCGTATCCGAGAACGACAATTACGTGGACTCTCGTCTGCCGTTCAATGGGTCCATGCGCTCCATCATCTCGGAGAGGTTCCAAGTCAATCATAGACATTATCACTGCTTCTAGCCAATGTCCTTACGCGACTTCTTCGGGACGAACCAGGGGTTTCCCAGATATTACACAAATTGGATACAAGGACACGAACAATGGCGTTTCTTCGGCGGTGAATGTCTACTAAGCTGCTGGTGGCTATGTGACGCTCATTGGCGTCCCTCAATCGGCTTCCTTCCGTCCACATGCTCAGGTAGAATTCGTTCGAGAACTCTCGGGTTCTGGTCTTTAAATGAGGCCCATCTTCTGCAAGGACAGGTTCTGCCCTACATCCCAGTCCTCGAAGTGATGAAGCTCCTCATTTTGATTCCCATTGCCATTGCGGGTGCCGTGACCACCCATGCCCGAACATTCACGGTCTACAACAACTGCCCATTCACCATTCTGGCAAGCCCTACCATTGTCATTCGTGATGTCTGATTCCCGCTGACTGAATTTGTACTTTCGCAGGCCAGCCGGTGCGCAGGACTTCAGAACGTCCTATAACTCGACTTATGATCCACTTGTAGATTTACACAGATCCCTATAGCCCTGGTTCCCCTGATCAGGTTCCTGGGTAAATTGGTTGTCCGTGAATCCACTAATTGCCCTTCTCACTATTTATCGTAGGTGGGAAGCCGCCAAGTATACGAGCCACAGTTTCACTGTCCCGGACAACTGGCAATCCGGAAAAAATCTGGGGTAAGTATCGTCGATGGCGGCCCTTTGGGTCATTTGGGATGATAAGACTCAACAGCCATCATATTGCACAGGCTCGACGAGAATGCACAAAGGACGCTCACAATGTGCTTCATTGTGCCAGCGGAAATTGCATGATAAGTGGAGACGGCTTGACTTGTGACCCTAGATATGGTACCGTAGGTGGCATGGCTTGATTCTGTTAACATGTTGTTAACCTTTGAGTAGAATAACCCACCGGCAAGCTTTGCCGAGTTCACGCTCTCTGGTGAAGAGAATCGCGACCAATATGCTGGTTTGTCTCAAAATATTTACCATCGTCGGGATGCTGACGAGATCCGCCTTTCGTACCATAGTATCTAATTCGTTCGGGTACAATCTCCCTATCGGAATCTCAAACAACAAGGGGTGTCCCATAGCTGGATGTTTTACCGACCTTGGCCCAAGCTGTGAGTAGTCCTGCCTCAGCAACATACTGGACGTTAAAATTGATCATTGTTCCGGATATAGGCCCCCCTGCCCTCAAAGGCCCCTTCAGTCCATCTGGTTTCCCTCTCGGATGTAACAGCGCCTGTTCGAGTCTCCCAGATCAAGACCGAGGCGAGTCATTGGTCCATCAATTGCTGCTTATTGACCATGTGGAATGACCCCAAATTTTAGGAAACTCTCCTGATTGCTGCACTGGGCAATACGATAGCCCAGACAAATGCCCGTCGTCTGGAGTTCACTACTTCGATTACTTCCGTAAGTCATGGATGACTGTTTTCATGAAACATCGGGATTGCTTACCAGCTGGGCGCAGATGGCAAATGCCCCAAAGCTAAAGCGTACAAATTTGACAAGCAGGCAGAGTTCGCATGTGATGCCAATAAGAAGGCTGACTATACTATAACATTCTGCGCTCCCCCTCCGGGTCTTACTGATATGAGTCAGGTCGACTCAAACGCCCAGAGTCAATTTGTGATTGGAGGTTGTGCCTCATTTTGACGATCTCTTTCCTCCCCAGTTGAATAAAGTTCTGTGATAGCTCGATCTCTTTTATGCGTTGACGTACGCTTACAACGCTATTCCCAACGGGGGTGTCAGGTTCTGCTTGTAATTAGACAAATCCGTTCTTGGCTTGTACTTGTCTGGTGTAATCGCCCATGCTGTATATTTTGGTTGTCCCAATCCCAGATCGCTCTTGTTCCCACGGTTTCAAGTTGGGTTTGCGGAGGTGCTGCCACGTGGCCGAGATTCTAGCGGACCATTCGGGTAGCTGGGACTTTTGTCTCTTTGCCAGACCAAGATGGAGACGACAGTCTTCCATGCGATCGCGACATCCGATATCTCAACATCTCTCTGTTCTCCGAGTCAAGGATGCCCTAACTGTCGGTCGGCTCTGAATAGCCTGAGGGACCTCCACTATTCTATTCTACCGGATAATGTCAAGCCAAGTATCGGTGGAGGCTCTGATTAGAGCTCGGAGGGTAGGCTCACATTGAGCGAAAATGGCCATCAGATCACTCTTTTGAGGTTGGGATGATGAATGCGGGTGGGTGCTCCGACCCCAATCGTCAACGCCTTGTTCGGGGTATGTGTTCTCGTCTGCTTCATGAGACTGCCAGTGGGAGCTAATCATTCGAGTGTAGTATCGTCCTCCATCTCACAGTTCCTTAGCTTCCGCTTGTACTCAAGGTCACGACGTGTTGGAAATATAATACGGACGCACAACGTACTCTGAATTGCTGGCACCTACCCTGTCGGCGCGTGTATGACGGGGAATGCACCGCTTAGGCATTCTTCGATGACAAGTGCTCATGTATTTCCCTAGATCCAGTTCCGCAACTGGAAGACGATGGACTTATTGCCATCGCTCTAGGGGTACATCTTCATTGATGAAGTAATTGGCACCTCACGTCGTTCTTTTACTCTTTCTCATCGGTATTTCGACGCGGCCAGGAATCCAGTCAAGAATACCGGCGGCCAAAGGAAACCGCTCATGTCCTGCTGACCTGGGTTTCGTGGCAGGTATCCACAAACACATTTCTAGAGAATTCTGTTTCCATGTTCTTTTTCTCCCCCTTTTTATTGGAGTCTCTTAAACTCGGTTGATAGTTGTTCCCGCCTCAGTCTCAAAGGAACTCCTTATCCTCAATTTGTCATCTGAATAGTTCTGTTTGCACGAGCTGGTCCGACGGGAAGTACAATCTCTTTTTTTGCCTCCAGTGAACGGAACGCTGATTACCCGACCCTTTCCTAAAGGTATCATGACCTTCTATGATGTGACCTTCTGTCATACTGACTTGTGTCAATTATCTGTTGCAGTCTCTGTCTAATGCGCACGTTTCTATGTCCAGACGCGTTTCTGCTGGAAATGGGAACAGAAGTCCTATCTACTACATCCCTGCTGAACATTTCTTGGACTCCTTGGCTGGCTCGGATCTCAGTGAGAAAATAGTTCGGTACTTCGCATTCTTCGAACCTTGACACATGTTCGTTTTATGATCCCAGGACTCTCCCCGGAAAACACATTCTGCAATCCAATGCCTCTCCCTGAGCTGAGTTCTTAGGCGACCATGCCCGGTCCCAAACAAGTTAATACTTGAGTAGCATATAAATTGCGACCACGTTAAGCTGTTTGGGTATCTGCTCTTACCCTTCCCCAGCCCTTGACAAACATGAAGTTCTTCGCAACCCTTCCCTTACTTGCTGTGACCACTTCTTATGCTCGACAATTCACAGTCGTCAATAACTGCCCATTCACCATCTGGTAGGTTCATACCGTGCACCCTTATATGATGTGCATCTCATTGCCACATTGTATTTGTAGGCCAGCGGTACGTTCACTTCTATGCGCCCCTGGACTCGTTTACAATCCAACCTTAGATATTCACGACACCAGGCATTAGTCCCCCCTCCACCGCAAATGGGTAATTTTCTAGTTTGAGGCTTCCCATCTGTTCTGATGTCTCTGCAGTTGGGAAGCTCCCCCAAATAACAAGCGTACTTTCTCTGTCCCTGATAATTGGGGGGGAAGGATCTGGGTTCGTTCGTACTTGGATCTTGATGCCATTCACATTTCTTAGTCCGACTCACGAGATCTTAGGGTCGACGGAGCTGTCACTTCACTAGCCCCCCTCGAGACGATCAGTGTGCTACTGGAGGATGTGTCGGGGGGCTGATTTGCGATCCGGCCAGAGGAACTGTAAGTTTTCTGGCTGCTTTGACATGATGTGTACTTTCCACTGAATTCCGTTGATAATCCAGGGAAAACCTCCTGCTACTCTTGCCCAATTTACGCTTTCCGCAGGCTCCCCAGTTCAGGACACCTATTCCGGTTAGTTTGCCGCTAATCAGTTGGGATGCTACTTACGAAAGCCATATCTGGATGATAGTCTCTCTGTTGGATGGGTTTGATCTTCCTATGAAAGTGGAAACCAATAAGAGTCGGTGCTCCATTGCAGGATGTTTCGTTGACCTGATTCCAAACTGTGAGTATTCCTTTCCCTTCCCGGTAATATCCGTATATCAGTGACTAGCGAGGGAATGAAATCGTCGCTGGCTGACCACCTGCCTCAGGTCCTGCTCGATTAAGGGGGCCCGTTGATTCCTCCGGAGCGACAGTTGGATGCAAAAGTGCTTGCTTGGTCGATCCGAACCCATGTATGTCCATAACCATGTAGCCACAGTCCGAGACTTTGCTCACATTTCCACCCCGTCTCGTCCGGTAAGCAAACTCTCCTAATTGTTGCACCGGCTCGCACAGCAGCCCAGCCACTTGTCCGAGCTCTGGGGTTCAATTTTTGAGTTTCTTCAGTACGTACTGTTTCACGCGGAGCTGTCCGTTTCGCGCCATGATCGCTCACCAATTGTGATAGAGAACAATTGTCCAGAAGCCCTCGCCTACGCCTTCGATAATGCCTCGTTCCAGTGTCCCTCTAATCTTCAGGCTGACTACACCATCACGTTTTGCCCCCCACCGCAGGTTGAAGCGTTGACTGTTATGAGCGAGGAGGACTTGGACGCGCAAGTTGGTTTTGCAATCGATGACACTCCATTCTGAGAGTCAAGAAGCTGGTTTTTCTAGTTAACAGTACCCTGACAAGTTTCTTGGATGTACCATGATTCTAGCTACCTGTCAATGAAGCGAATGTCCCGTTAGCAATTGTAATGCCTTGTTCATCACTGTCGCGCGGCTTTGCTGCAAGTGACTCGGATATGGGAAGATTTCAGCGATTCTTGGCTCTGATTCTCACGTTTCCGGAGAGCATTCCAAATCATCAATCTAGGCATACAGTGTATACCAGTATACCCACATCTTGTGTGATATCAACGTAGCATTCGCTAGGAATAAATTGAGTCTTCCGCATCTTCGGTAGGTCATACTTGCTCTGGCAAGGTCCGCCGGCCGGCGGCAATACCCTCAGGTTGCGCGCGTTCTAAGTTAGAACAAACCCTCTACTAGTAACCACAGTGTTTCCGTGTCCTTGTCATCCCGCTCAAACGTCATGGCACAAACACCACTCAAACACCTCCCGCATAAATCCTCCTCCTTCCTTTCGACTCAATACAAACCACAGTGCTTCAACATGTCGCAACTCTCAACAGGGTAAAGTCATCGACTGGCGAATTCCTACTATCAGGCGATGTAGGCCTGTTGAGGTTGATCTTTCAAGTTACTAGGGTTTTGTGGTACTTGGAGAAGGCCTTTACGACACTGACCCTGAGGGTCTCAACGGCATGTCCGTGATTCGCGAGGGAATGTACGTTGTATCGGATATCTCTGTGAGTTGCCGTTGGCCTCTTTTTGGTCACGGCGACCCCACCTGATTCTCTGAGAATGGGGTCATGTTTATTTGTAGCCCATGACAGTTGTAAGGTTTGTGATACGCGTGCATTCTGAATAACACTAATTTTGGGAGATGGAATAGGCTCATAGTGAGTATCGGAGGGTTTACATTTATCGATCCCCTGACTCGTGTGCACAACTCTCTCGGTAAAAGCCCTGTTGCGCCGAAATTGTGGGTGATGTACTCAGGACGAGCCTTTGCTGAGGCCACATTTGATTCCATTTGATACTAACTCTACCCTCGACGCTCTAATGGCCCTTCGTTCCAACTCTGTAACATATGGATCCCCACCTACACAACTTTGAGCTAGGGCGGCGCAACATATCCCCTTCCCCGAATTCTTCGGGACTTTCATTGGCTCCGGAGTGCTGTTTCCAAAGCTCTCTTATGAGATAACCGAGAACATTAGCACACGGGCTTTCTGTCGGATCTGTCTCACTAAGGAGTCTTTGGACTTCGACGTATATTCATCCCTCATCCCTGAGCCCCTATCATATACCCTCTATAATCCAGGGAAAATGATTATTGGGGTATGTGCAATGATTCCAACCCCAACACACCAAAATTAGCTCGTCGAAGAGGCCAGTGTTCATGTTCGATATAAGGATGGGAACAATAGTGAAAACATTCAACACTCAGTGTCTCCAAAGCACTCTAAAGATAGAGATATGAGGATCCATGCACTACTCATACTCGCTGCCGCAAGCGTTGTTAATTCACGGCAACTCACCGTCTACAATGGTTGCCCCTTCACCATCTGGTGAGTTCAAAGTATGTATTGTCCGAATACGCCTGACCAAGACATGATTTCATAGGCCAGCAGTGCGTATTGCTCTTCACGTTCTTATCTTCACCTCTCACTTTCGCCGTAGATGTTCACGGATCTACATGTTGGTAGTGCTGTGCCTTCATTTCCAAACGGGTAAAACTCTATTCCATAAATTTGGAACATTGACTTGACGAGTCTGCGCAGGTGGGAGGCTCCCGCATTCACTCATGTCAGCTTCTTTGTTCCGGACAACTGGCAAGCTGGAAGAATTTGGGTTCGTGATTAATATCTTATGTTTGGGATCATGTTCATTGTGAGCTCACGAGACTGGATCTCATAGGCTCGACGGAACTGCAACTTCAACGACCCCAATCCAGCAACTCAGTGCGCTGATGGCGGTTGCAATGGGGGACTAGTTTGTGACCCCCACACAGGAACTGTATGTTTTGGAACCCTCATTACACGGTGTAAGGCCTTCACTGCGACTTTTGTCAATCAGGGTATCCCGCCAGCCAGCGTTGCAGAATTCACACTTTCCGGGGATAACGGACGCACAGACTTCTATGATGGTGTGTCATCAAACGTTGTGTAGTGAATATTGTCTAACAAACGATATTTATCCACACACTTAGTCTCCCTTTTCTCTGGATACAATCTCCCACTAAAAGTTGAAACTAACCAAGGTTGCCCCGTCGCAGGATGTTTTGTGGACCTTGGCCCGAATTGTGAATCATCTTGTCTTTGACGCGGTCACTTGGAGCACTGGTGACTCTCGGGGTCAATCAGGATATTTGGACTGACGTCTGCTTCGTAAAACAGGCCCCGCACCGCTCAAAGGTCCATTTGATTCAACGGGCTTCCCCCTTGGCTGCAAGAGTGCATGCCTAATCGATCCTAATCCAAGTAAGTTTGTTTCAGTAGCCCTGGGCATGCGAGTAATACAAATACTTCGTCCCCATAGCAAACTCTATTAACTGTTGCTCCGGATCATTCAACACCCCTGCTACATGCCCATGGGCAGATATCGAATTTTTTGAGTACTTTAGTGAGTGATTGTTATCTCTCCGGAGTAGGTCTATTTCTCAACAATCATCTCAGAGGATAACTGTCCACTGGCCTCTTCTTCTCCCTTCGACAACGCCATATTCACCTGCAGTGCTCAACTCCAGGCTGACTATACTATCTCATTCTGCGTTGGACCACCTTAGACCTGGCACATACAAGCCTGCACAAAGTATCGTCTCGATTGAGACGAGCATTTCCTCTTCCCAATGTATTGGACAAGTCATGGTTGCGACTTCTTGGTGCACACTGACGACCTGAGTTGGTTGCAGTGTGCTTCCATACGCACCTTGAGATGAATCAGTTCTTGAATTACCATTGTAGATCCCTGCGGCCGACGATTGTACACTATAACCTGAATCTGATGTTCACCTCAAATCCCACTACCGTATTTTTGATAACTTTTTTGATGACTTTGCAAAGACCCCACAAGAAGTAACGCCAAAATATGAAAAAAAAAATCGTATTCTCACTCACTTTCATATTTTCCCTCAGCCCGAAAATATCATTGGCTGTGTTTCCCTTTCCTCTCGCTTAAGATGTTCCGTAAGCGCTTACTTTCCAAAAGCAAGGCTATTGCTCCCGGGACTCGGACGTTCATGTTCGGGTAAATCCTTTCGCGACGGTGCGCAGTTCGAACAGTCTGCCATCTCTCACCATCCTCCATATTGTTTTAACTTCTCATTCTTCTCAGGCCCCGCCTCCTGTCAGCATCGCTTCATTCTATGCACGGAATCAGATGATACTGTAACATCCATCAGATATCACAGTTTATTAGTGAGGTGCGAGCCGCCATTGAAAGAAGTATGAGTGGGTCTCGTTCATACTATGGTAAGTGCGGGTATTCTTACTCACTGAGGAAACGCTCATCTACTCATCTGATACCGAAGAAGGCAACTCCTAGCGATTTCACGTTCTTACATGACGTGGTTCAGGGATCGTTCGTTCTCTCATCATCCCCACTGCTCAGGCTGACGACTCTCATTTGGTTCCTTATAGAGTATTAACAAGCATATATAAAACCAGGATAGCGATCTGTGTGCGTCAGAAGGCTAGTTTGGTTGGCAACAACTCCCCGTCGTAATGAGAGGGGTTGCCGACTCTGTGATAGGAATCCCGAACTCTCGTCCTCTCTCAAGAGGGATCACGACCCGCATTCTCCAATTCTCCCAGGAATCAAATGGTATCAGGAGATTGTCATGAGATCGAGCAAAGATGAGGGGCTGCGCTAGACGGAAAGGGATGCACATCAACCCGTATGTTCTTCATAAGATTTTATTTCTCAGCGTTTCCCTGTGCCCAAGGCCATCGTCTCACTCTAGAAGTGCAGCATCGCTGAGGCAGGCTGTTTTGCTTACCGTATTTTGTTCTTTAATGAGAAGCAAGCATCGACTCGCTCGCTTCATTTGTTTTCATTCTCGTGTATGCCGCACATGATCAACTCAGACCTGGCTTGGAGAGCCGGTGACGAATCGTGAACTTGCTCTTAAAATAGCGCCGCTCGCATGGGAACAAGCCTTCTCTTCTCTGTTGTTCCCTGAGTATCATCGAAGATGTCGTATTGACAAGTTAAATACAAGCGCCAGCAACGTTATCACCGTCTCGATGTGCCGACGGCTTTGATGAAGCTCCCATTCCACAACTTGTCGTACCTCCGGTCGTTGAATGGTTCTTGCACATCTGAAACTCAACTGAGTTCTGTGGTTTTGTGGAGCGACGGCTCCAGCAACACAACTATCAATGAACTCGATATCGTTCCAGAGGAAAGGTGCGAGCTTCTTTCAGAGGTCAACTGCATTCCCAGACCGACTGATGAATGACTACGTCTGATATTCTTCAGTGATCTACGCGAGATGTCACCCTCTTTGAGGAATGGGCTGCTTCATTCCACCAGGTTTATGATACGTGTCATTTGAATGTATGCGAGTGCCAATCATCCTGATTCTGGAGGATGGAAGAAGGTGAAAATTGAAGCCCTTCGCCCTACCCTTCATGACGTGATTGTTCCTTACATCTGTTTCTGTAGGAGTTTTTGGGACATTCAACTGCCTGGAACGAAGGAGAGCATGTGCCTGTGTGATTGAGTGGCTCGCCTTATTCGGCCGGCTAAAAATAGACCAAGACTCTGCCCGTCATGTCGACATTTACTTAGGCATCGAAAAGATTATCACCCTTTGTCCTGGCCTACTAGTACTTCATTCATCTCTGAAGCAGAATTGAAAAAAGTGCGCATTCCCTTTACGCATCATTCATTAGAACCATACTCGCGTAGTGAACGATCTGAAGGGTATCGTCATTTTTGTCCGTCAATCCTCCTAAAGACCTGATGCATCTCAGTCTCCTTTGCAGCACAGGCTCAATATCCCATACCCAATATCTCCTTTCCTGCGCTATTCGGAACTGTCAGTAGCCTGGGAGGTGCTGAATACAAACGTGCTCTTCTGAGCGATCTGAGAGCATAAGCATGTGGGCTCTTAGCAAGTCGGACCTGTTTCACTGAATCGTTCCTGGACTTCGATTCATATCTGTCCTTCCTTTGCCTCTCCTGTCATTTGCGCGTGATATTCAGGGCAAAACTGGCATTAAGGTATTTTCTTCGATTGTAGCTCGAGAATGACCAAAATAGCTTACTGGGAATACGTATTCATGGCAATATAAAGAAGATTGGTATCGAGTGTGTCCGACACTCAGGATACACAAAGCTCCCCACAGAAATGAGGTCCTGTGTGCTCCTTCCCCTCTTTGCTGCAAGCGTTGCCTATGCTCGACAACTCACTGTATACAATGGCTGTCCCTTCACTATCTGGTGAGTTAGCAGCGTGTGTTGTCAGGATGTCTGACCAACAGATAATTCATAGGCCAGCGGTGCGTATCCATGCCCACGCGTGATCATGCTCAGCTCTCATGATTGCCACGGCACAGATGTTTACGGATCTGAATGTTGGCAGTGCTGTGCCTTCCTTTCCAAATGGGTGATTCTCTATCTCGTGTACCCGGAGGGCCGCACTGATCGCTTTGCACAGTTGGGAAGCCCCCGCATTTAGCCATGTCAGCTTCTTTGTTCCTGACAACTGGAAGGCTGGAAGAATTTGGGTCGGTATCTCTCACCAGGTATCATTTATCGCGCTCGTTTCGAGCTCATGGATTCGTACATATTAGGCTCGCCGAAATTGCAATTTTAATGACCCCAACCCTGCGACTCAATGCGCGGATGGTGGATGCAACGGGGGTCTCGTTTGTGACTCACACACAGGAACCGTATGTTCCACCGCTCTCTTGATTGATTGTATAGCCTTCATTATCCTGCGTCTGTCGATTAGGGTATCCCGCCTACCAGCCTCGCGGAATTCACGCTTTCTGGGGATAATGGTCACAACGATTTTTATGACGGTGAGCTCCCAGGAACGTTTTATTTGATATTGACTGACAAGTAGGATGCGTCTTACACTAGTTTCCCTTGTCTCGGGATACAACCTCCCCGTAAGGATCGATACCAATCAAGGTTGCCCCGTCGCTGGATGTTTCGTCGATCTTGGCCCAAATTGTAAATCTTCCTGCCCTGATGTCTTTCGACAAGGGAAACTATTGACTGATGTTGCCTCCGTGGTCCAGGCCCTGCTCCACTTAAAGGACCATTCGATTCAACTGGCTTTCCCGTTGGTTGCAAGAGTGCCTGCTTGATTGATCCAAATCCAGGTGAGCATCTCAAGTACTAGGGGACCCTCTTCAACATGAACCCGATATCTCATTCTGTAGGAAACTCGACAAACTGCTGTACCGGGGCACACAGTACCCCTACGACTTGCCCATCGTCTGGGGTTCAATTTTTTGATTACTTTAGTGTGTATTATCTCATTGAATCGAATTTTGGTTACTCACAACTGTTCCAGAGAGTAATTGTCCGAAAGCTTCCGCCTATGCTTTCGACCAGGCCACGTTCAACTGCGATACTCAACTTCAGGCCGATTATATCGTCTCTTTCTGTGCCGGACCACCTCAGTAGGACAGAGGACTTCTTAGACCAACGGGAGGCCATCCTTCGATCTGCCACATTGTGAATAGCTATAATTAGTCTTGATGTCACCTTCCTGTATAGTCTGAGGCTCTGAGCCAAGTCTGACCAGAATCTTGAGATTCCGACATGCTGACGTGTCCAACCAACGAACATCGCTCGATCTATTTTAAGCGCGCTTAATTTCCAAACTTCAACATTTCCCACGCAGGTTGCCCCTTGTCCACCACTGTCACAGATCACGATCTCATGGTTCATGGTCTTCTGCTCCGCGCTCCTCAAGGCCACCCCGACAGGTACGAGAGCGCGTTGGCCTCTGTTGATGTGATTCCGCTTTCCATCCCGGTCCTCGAAACTGTCCTGGTCAACCAAACCGAGCTCCGGTGTATAGTAGAGAACGGACCTCAAAAAAGTGATGTTGATGGCGTTATAATCACTAGTGCACGAGCCTGTGAGGCATGGGGTGCTGCTGTACGGAGTTTAGGCGGGTCTCATCCGAACGTTGGTAAGCAGGCGTACCTCAAGCCGTGTTGGTTCACATCGTTTAGGCCCACACATAACATAGGCTGGCATGATGTACCCTTCTACGTTGTGGGAACAGGGACTGCCGAATCTCTATCCACCATCGCTACTCATAATCGCGAGTCGCCTCACATTCCTCATGATATTCGTGGCGGAGTTGAATCTGGGACAGGCGAACGACTGGCACAGTTCATCGTGCAGGACGCCTCCAGAGTACCAACTGATAGACAAGGTGGCGGGCATAGATACCTGTTCCTCACAGGCGACAAGAATCGCGAAACGTTACCATTGATTCTCTCCGCAGGGGGGATTTCGTTGGATAGTCTCATGGTTTACGAAACCAGGGGCTCCTCTACTTTCTCGGCGAACCTCTCAACTTCCCTTAGTTCCGTCCAGCAAGATAAAGGTAGGAATTGTTGTTTATGGTAGTAACCATCGTCTCACGAAGATGCAGCGCTTGAAGAGTGGTGGATTGTATATTTTGCGCCCTCAGTTGCCGACTTCGTAACACCGGTCCTCAGGAACCACTTCGATCTGGAGATGCGCGATGAGCATTGTCGTGACGAGTCCCTCCCCGTGAATCCGATATCACGACCTCGGGCCCGTGTCGCTTGTATTGGTCCCACAACTTCTGCGTTCCTCCGTGATACCCTAAATATCCGCGTGGACGTTGTATCACCCAAACCGACCCCGGAAGCATTGGCCACCGCTATCAAGGCATTCACCGAAGGCCATTGAGTCCACCTCTCAATCGGAGCGATCTCCCTGGGTTTTCAAGGCACCACCCGGTATTTGATCGTGACAGAAAGAACTTGGACTTCTTGTTCGCAGCTTCGTTGTCAGAATGAAAAAGATTGCACTATCATGTAATACAGTGTATCAAGCATATATTCGTTTCGAAGCAGGTACCAAGGTCATGAGTTTGAGTTTTCTGATACCTTGCAAAGTTGACTCACTGCCATCCGCTTTTAGAGCCAACGTCCCATACCCATGCGAACATCAGACCATTTCACCGAAGATTCACACCAGGTCACGTTTTGAGCCATTCAATTGGTTGACCAAAGTCAATACCTCTACCTTGCCGATACACGTACTATCTCGAGATAACCAATTTATGACGCTAATAAAGCACTCCCATAACCCTGTCTGGAGCGAAGGACCGCACCAGCGAACATTTTTCTTGGGATGATCCCTCGTGTAGGAATAGGGTCGTGCCAAATAGATGCCCCTCCCAATAGTCATACGAGTAAAGCTCGAAGCGTCGACATTATTGAGATAATGATTCCAGTATCGGTGGATGAATGAGTGCTCAACACTAATGCCGCCGCCCGCCCGGACCCTTTGGTGGCAGAGGTCCAAGTCCCGTCGCAGACCCCCCAAATCTGAACAAGTTAAGTTGTGCCTTCCACCTGTCATCCAACACTCTGGGTTGGGCTCTTCGGTTACTGACAAAGACATACTTAGCTCAACCCTGTTCGGTTCGGCTTCTAGATTGGAAGAAAAAAAAACGCACTGCATGTACCGACTGGAGTCTCTTGTTCGGGGGTAATTCGACCTTTTCGTGAACGAAAGTCTTTTCGAGCTTGAGAATAGGAACGGATCAGGCCTGAGATCGGTGTTTGTTACTGGCTGAAATCTCGAGAAAGGAAGGAGGGTCGCATACTCATCATTCACGGGTCTCCTGATCCCCCCGATGCCCCTTGCAAGCAACGACTCAGAATCACCTCTTGCCCTAGAGGTACAGAAGAATTCATACTTTACTCGCAGCTACGACTCGGAAATTCAAAGTTTTCCGTACCTGATCCCTTGTGCTTGAACTGAAAACGCGCAACACAGAACGAGGCAAATGAAGAAGGTGATTGTTCTCATCTTCATGGCGAATAGATAGGAAGTATGAAGAGGAAGCCCGAAGTTGAGGATGAGAGGTGTCCAGCACCGATGGGCTTCATGGTCTCCCAGAGAAAGCTCTCTTTATAGCAAATCCCGTATACATTGGTCACCATCGTCGTCCTCTTGGCTGCCCGCCACCTCCTCGGGTCATTTCATTCGTCGGATCGACCAACATTGCCACTCCAGAATCCAATATTCAACGTTCAACACTCAATCACCGTCAAGCGACGATCGTCCAGGGGTCGGACCATGTCCTTACCTGATGAGAAGGTACGAGATACCTGCCATTCGTCATATCCTCCCTACTAATTTGTGATGGGCAAAATTGCATCAAGCTGGGGCGGTGTGCCAAATATCGAGTATTCGTTGCAGGCGCCGTGATGGCGCTTGGGGCTTCTTGGGACGAGTAGACCCGGGTTTTGCGGTCAAGCACCCCATTGTATTCCAGGGGTAAAACAGGATATCATGTCAAGAAATGAGTCCATACTGCCAGAGGTCGTATTGGCAAAGCAGGATATGGCTGTGAGAAGCGTATCACTGCTCGTGTTTCGCAAAGGGTCACTCATTGATGCAATCTATAGTACCAAGCGCGCCAGGCTTGAGTGAAGCATTACAATATGTCGCAGAGCGAAGTTCGGGTATATGCATAAGTACGTGAGTGTCCCCTATCACTGTATCTCCGTCATTTCCTCCTTTGATCGGTCCCACAAGGTCCAATTTCGTTTAACCTCAACCGACACTTTCACGGCTTTATGTCACATCCAGTCAGCGAGCAGGTCCGATTGTCAGCGGCGGTCCATGCTCCTCTTTCTCACGCAGTCCAAGGTTTTTGGGCATGATGGGCACAGCACGATCCCATGCCATTCGCCAATCATATCAGATAATATTGCGATGCCGGCGACATTGGCCCTTTGTGATATTGCCTAATTGTTCGGATCCTTTGGTTATACGAGCATGAGCGCTCGCGTGCATCGTATCACGACGCATCGTTGCGTTGCAATGATACGAGGTGATACGACCACAGACCCTGCAGATCTGAACGTCAATCCTGTGCCTCCGCATCTTTGCTCGGCTAAAGTAAATGATGGACCTGGTGGCCTACTGATCGGCCAACCGGTAAACTGTCGACAGTGTATCAGTACGATACTCGTGCAAGCTACGCCCTAGTGATTGCTCCAGGGCTTGTGCCCAATCACTCCCCTCTCCATTCCGGTAAGCAACGCAAATTACAGTATCGTGCAGACGTCTAACCTCACGCCGCAAGGCACCTGTTCCTGACCAGGATCCCCACGGCCTTATCAAAAAGATATATTGAACAATGTTCATCGGCGCCGCACAGCCCTCCAAGACCATTAACAGAGTTTTGGGTTCGATGCAAGATTCTCGCGAGCATCGTGTCAGTGGGTACGCGATCCTTCTTTGTGATGCCCGTGTCTGTGGTTCTGATCGTACGAATGCATCCCCCGGCGAATGTTATCGACGGTCATCGGACGGTCATAGTACCTTGCGCCCAAAGGTATCAAAGTCCAAGATATGCGAGATAGGCGTCTTGGGAGTTGAGGTATAAATATGCATATGGGATTGGTGCTGGATCCTCATCGGTACTGGATACCGTTGAACGACTCTATCGACTCCATACTCTCCTACCTCTGCTTTCTCTATTCTTTTACACTTTTAAGCTCTGTTTCTCTTTTACGACGACTTGAACGATACACACCATGAAGAGCACACAAATCCAGTTCTTATTCTCCTTTCTCCTTCTTTGTCTCTTATCCGCCTCGGCCCATGCATACAGGTTCGCACATTCCTCGTAGCATCGTCCACTCGTTTTCTCACTCGTCTATTCGCAGAACGAGGCCTTTAGCTGCAAGGCACGCAGGGGAGTGGAGAAACCCCACAGGGTAAACATTTATTTCCTTCAAAGTCCAATGAAGAACAAATACTGATCGTGTCTACCTCATCCAGGCCGGCCATATACCGCCCTTCATACGAAGAAACCGAATACGGAACCAGACCCTCATTCATCAAAGGCAACTCCGGCCTATACAGTCGTTCCTACCTTCGACCCTACCGTCGGTCCATGTAAGAATCCATCTATCCTCGATGCCTACTTCATGGACGATGGACGATAAACTGACTGGTCTTCGACGTGAATTCTCATACGCAGGAACCGCCGCGCAGCTACCATTTTCGATAACAGATTCCGCGGAAGCGCGGGGATGATGGCTTTCGGGTCTGCAGCGGTCAAGAACGGACACGACAATGGTGAAGAGCCTATCCCCGAATGAGCTGTTGTTGCGTGACAGGGAGACAAGATGGTGGCGGATCACGATACCATGGTAGAGTGTACATTGAATAGGAAGTATTATATTGTAGGATGGTTGGTTGTACGATTAGTCGGGAGGTATGGATTGTATATTATGATGGAAAAGACAGAAAGGACAAGCATTGGCGATTCCGTGTGCACAAAGAAAGTAACTCTCAAACACGAATATTTTGTAGTCGACAAGCATTTTCACCATACACAACACAAGGGCTCACTAAACACACACGAAAGACCAATATAAAAAACAAAGAAAAGAGAAAGAAACTCCCATTCTAAACATAACCACGAAAGGAACCTGTATCTGTATGAGTACGTACATATGTACACATGTATATAAGCTATATGGATGTACGCAAAACCTCTTTATGCTAATTTTTTTGTATTTGATTCGACTCAGCAGACTCAACGATCTCAGAAAAACCTCAAACACGATATTTTGAACAAGACATCCATTATGCGATAGGTAATACTTATGCAAAACAGGGTGTCGGCGTCCGGAGGGATCAGACAGAGACAGAGACAGAGACAAAGAGAATAGAGAGAAGAAGAGACTGAAGAGAGGTTGGAAAGAGACGGAGAAAAGTGGAGACAGGAAACAGAGGAATGAAAAAAAAGAGAAAAAATAAAGGAAAACTAGGAGGCTAGCTAAAACGGAAACGGAAGACAGGAAGAAAAAAGAGATACTTGCTCGAGAGAAAAGTGTAGAGAACTACTGATAATATCACAGCGGCAGGAAACTGAAACGAAACAAATTGGTAAAGAAGTTTAGGAATTTAGGTGGGGAGATCAAACGAACCACGACAAACTCACACGAAAACAACGGCAAAAAAGAAAAGGGAGGAAGAAAGGGGGAAGAAGGGAATCAATTACGCCGAGCCCCCTATGGAAAAGTTGAACAGAAGAAGCTACGACGACCACACCTGGTATCGTACCAAGCAAAAGCGAGTTGGGGAGACTGATTCCGAGTTTGAACGTTGAAGGACCGTTGAAAGATAAAGGACAAAGAATAGAGAACAAAGAAAAGCGGACGAGCGAACAGGCGCGAGGTTTAAAGTCGGGGATTTCTGAAAAAGTTCAAAACCGCAACAAAGGTCTGGTGCGTAATGAGTACTGAGTTGTCTACCAATTGGCGTGGTGTTGGAGATCCGCACGTCTAACAAAAAAAAATGCAAAGAAAAACAACGTTAGTAAACACAAATCCACAACAAAACATCAGAGTAAAAGAGATAGGGGAAAAGAAAAAAAATAAAACTCACTGCCTCAACGTATCATACAAAAACTTATAACTCCTCAAATTCCCCTTCAACCTCCTAATATCCAAACTATACGTATCTCCCAACCTATCAATCTTCGTCAACTCCACCGAGAACCTAACCTCATCTCCCTGATCCTGCTGAGTATCCCCATAAACCGGTTCTCCAGCCACAGGTGCATCTTCGTGTCCCGGAACAGGAGCAGCAGCCAAAGCAGATTCAGGAGGAACGTCATGCTCAAATGTATTCGGGGGGTTGGATACTTGGGATGATTGTCGGCGCATGAGGAGACCACGAAGCATCCCGCCGGTCGTACTGAACGCAGAGGGCGAAGGCACAGGAAGACCGCGCTTATCAACCTAACCCAACGACACAAAAATCAGCGAATCCGCGCAATTCAAGAATAAATATCAAGTCGATGACGTACCCCATTCGAAGCAGCACTCCCAACCATCGAAAACGCCGCCAACCCACCCGAAGGACTCAACCCCAACCCAACACCGCTCCCTCCAATCTTCTTCCTCTTCGGCCTAATACACCTATACTTAAAGTCACTCTCATGCTGAATCTCAACCCCCATCCCCTCCAACACCTTCGTCACATGTTTCATCACATCCGGCGGTGGAGCAGTCGTCACCGTCGTCTGATCGACAGCACCATGATGCGTCCTCAAAACACTCTTACTACCTCCACCACTATGACTCGTACTCGCATGGTTCCTCTTCTTCATGAAATCGAATCCAGAAACCATGAACGACGTATCCGTATTCGCAGATGCCGAACGCACAGGGTGTCCTTGAGCTTGTACCTGATGTGCATGCGAAGGAGGTTGCGCAGTAAGAGGTGTACGATACTTGTCCGCAATCGGAGTAGTCGTTCCAGAAACACTGCTCGTCGATGAAGCAGCAACTCCATTGGGAGTAAGCGAATGCTGACTCGAATCCGCCATCTTCTCGGGTTCATCCACGATCGGTTTGCCTTTACTCTTGCTCCTGAACCAACCCATAACCTTGCTCGCTTTAGCCGTAGACGCAGGAACAGCGAATCCACGTCCCAAATCCGCGGTCCTATTGCTGAACGAATCCGGTGAGGTAACTGATTCCTTCGTCTCTGCCAAGCTAGGCGCGGCAACCTGCTCCTTCTCGGATGTAGAAGGTGCAGGCGATGGCTTCTCTGCATGAGTAGGTTTCTCCTTTGCGGGAGTTTCGGCTGTAGTTTTGCTACCTCTGGACAACTGCTTCCTAAACGGCTCAACCATAACCGTAAGAGTATTCCTCCTACTACTCTTCCCCTTACTCGACGCGCTCTCAGGCGGCGAAAGCATAGGCGACGTCGTCGAACTCTCCTCCTTCTCCTTCGACGGAGTCTGACTACTAGGCGTAACCTGCATCGTCGACGGCCTCCTACTCCCATTCGCCTCCACCTTCCCATTCGTCGGCGAAGCAGGCGTAATAGTATCCGTAGACGCATTCCGTCCCTTCGAAGCAGACCTCTGAGAAGAAGACGGCGTTCTCGCCACCTTCCCATTCGTATTCGTACTCGCTTCCGCTCCATTCCCACTTCCACTTCCAAAGATCTTTCCAATCCCAATCTTGTCGATCGAATACCCCTTCTTGTGGCGAGATTGCTTCGAGGACATCGACCCAGTCTGCGATACAGATCTCTCGTCCGATTGGGCGGGGAGAGGTGTGACCGGTGGACTCGTAACCTCAATTGACACAGGGGGTGACACGGGCTCGAGGGGTACCGCCGGCTCGGAAGTCTGTGGCGACAAGATTTCCTCTGGTTGATGCGGTACCGCTGGAGGAGCGGGAAGTGGTTTGGTAGAAGCGGCCGAGGCCCGGCGACGTGTTGGCGTTGGAGTGCTCTGTTCGGGTGGGGACCTGGTAGAGGGTGTTCGCCCTGGAGCAGCGCCGTTGGTCGCAGCAACGATGTGGTGGTGCGCCTCTTGCTGGGGTTCAGGTGGCTCAACTTGAATAGTGTGCCTGAATCCAGCACCTTTGCGTTTGGTTTCGGGAGAAGTCTTGACCGGTTCGGTGGCGGGCTGAGGTACGACTGATTTCTTTTCTGCAGACCTGCTTTCGCCTTCTCTCCGGGCACCCTTGTCCTTCGAATCTTCCACAGGCAGAGAAGGCTTGCTGTGAGTTGCAAACGGATCGTCGTCCAATACGACAGGCGGAGAAGTGGGCATAACGATAGCCGAATTGACTCCTCTCCGAGCACTGCTACTTTGATAGACGGACTGGTCTGCAGGTGTCTCATAGAGATACTCGGGTTGTGCATGCCGATGACTTCTAGAGGAAGTACTGGCAGAAGCAGGGAGGGTACCATATCCATCTGGGCGGGTGCTGTGTGAGCGGGAAGACTTGGAGGCGTGGGCTTCGGCTGCCTTCTGTCTCATCTGTCTCTGATAGGCCAACCTCTTCTGATGATGTTGCTCCATTGCAGTCTGTTCAAGATCTTCGACACTCTTGTTGAAAAGATGTGCATATGGGGCAAGCCAGCGATGTTTCATGATAGTTGGGAGATCTGCTCGGCGTGCGGGGTCAGGAACGAGCATGATGGAAAGGAGGTCTCGAGCCTCTGCGGAGATATAATCGGGGAAGGAGAGGGGAGTATTGACGATGTACTTGTAAAGTAAGTTGATGTTGTCACCGTCTGGATTAGCGGGATCGTCATCGAATGGAAGGTAGCCGGCAAGCATGGCATATAGGATGACGCCGCAGGACCAGATGTCTACAGCGGATCCCACGTAAAGGCCGTCGGAGATAACCAGCTCTGGGGCAGCGTAGCAAGGAGAGCCACAGCTTGTCTGCATCAAGTCGTCTGCACGATGTTCGAAGCGATTTGCGAAACCAAAGTCTGTAATGATGACGTTTCGCTGTCTGTCGAGGAGGAGATTTTCTAGTTTGAGGTCTCTATGGACGATTTTCTTTTGATGGATGTACCAGACACCGGAGAGGAGCTGTGAAAAGAGCTTGCATGCGTCCTTCTCACGGAGGTAGCGATGAGCGAGAATATGGTCAAAGAGCTCTCCGCCTGAAGCATATTCGAGGATGATTCCTATGAATTTATCTGTTTCGATAACGTCGTACAACCGTACGATGTTTGGGTGCTTCAAGTTCTACGAGGGGACCGTTTGAGGGGGAGTGTGGCAACGTTGAGGAAGACATACCCTGAGGACCTCGATCTCCCTCTCTACCTTGGACATGCGAACATTGGTGTCGATGTTCCCCCTCCTAATTAATTTGACAGCGACCTCTTCGCCCCACTGCATATGAAGGCCAAGTTTGACTTTGCCAAATTCACCCTCTCCTAAAGTCTGGAGGAGGAGGTAGGGACCGAACTTGGGGATTGTCCTGCGTGGATGAGCGGCGGCATATTCTTTGGCTGCTGGATGAGAGTAGACATCTGTGAAAGTTGATTCCTCCTCCTGTTGTTGATTCGTCACTACGGAATGAGAAGCACGTTTTCGGGAAGCGGCGGGGGACGTCGATGATGATACGGGCTGTACGGAGACTGGCCTTCCCTGAGAGCGGGAGGGGCCAGGGGCGGTTTCAGGAACTGTCAAGGATGAAAAGGGATCCATGATGGGTTAGAGGAAGGAGAAAACGGGGAAGAAGGTGGTGAGTTGGGAGAGAAGAGGGAGCTGAGAATGTTGGAAACAGAAGCGACGCGAGAGAGTAAGCGGGGATTGTGAGACGCTTGCTGTGAAAGGTAGCAAACGCCCTAACAGCGACGGGGAACGAGCTGTGAGCTGCCTGCTTGTGAACGGGAGCGACGATGAGGACGGCGCTGTGGACAATGGCAAGACAGGCCAGGTCGCTGTTCTCCGCTTTCGGTCGCCATTGCGCTCGTCGTCCGTCTCACGTAAGCACCCCTGCTATATATGGTACTTGTCATCACAAAATTTAATTATTCCTCGATTCTGACTGGGTGCGCGCCATGGAACGCTTTCCTTGCACACTGCATCTTACCTGGAGTGAGGTAGCATCGCGACACATTCCTATACACAAACACAACTATCCACACACGCAGTATGCCTGTTCGTACGCGACGCCAGGAGCTTCGTCAACAAGTACAGCATTCCCAACTACAACAACAAAAACAATCGGACACGAACCATGTCTCACAGCACACAGACTATAACAAAGATAAACCAACATCACGGTCTCCTCATTCGGCTCACCCAGACCTAGGACTCCCAACTCCGGCGCAGTACCAACACTTGGAGAAGGCATATCTTGACTCCCTCAGCCACAGGAAACGCGACAAGGCTCTGCTCTCCCAGGAAATGTTTGACGATATTTGGGATGTCCTCCATGACCCCATGGGCACAAAGTTTTGCACTGCCCAATTCAGATGGTGGGTCCGCAAGATGTTTGTCCTCGGTTATTCCGGATCCGCCGAATCCACTCTTTCCGGCGACAACCTCGGATCCAACTCCCCAGACGGAACTTTGAAGCCTATCGTTCTTCACGAAAATCGTCCGGTCGCTGTTAAATCCAACATCTACGACATCCTCTGTTTTGCTCATATGACAGCTCGACATGGCGGAAGAGATAAAACCGCGTCTTTGGTCCGCAAACATTACTCTTGGATCCCAAAAGAACTCATTGCCAAATTCGTCAAAGCTTGTCCTACTTGTCAATTCAAGAAATCTTCCCTTGCTCAGGCTCAGATTCGACGATCCGGCATTTCTAAACTACTTCGACTTCCTGATGATGATTCTAAAGCTGAAGAGGTTGATCCATCTTGTATTGCCGACATGGCTACTAAACCCCCGGGGACGGGAGAAGACACCCATCCTTTCGGCGATCTCAACTCTGTCTGGACCCTCCGCACAACTCCATCCTGGCTTCACCCCTCCTCGGGTCACGCAACCTCCTACTTCGACCCTAATCCCACCGCCCACAGCCCAGCCATCGACGTCAGCTTTTCACCCCCTCAGAACCAAAACCCCTTCCCACTCTTCCCAACATCCGATACAAGATCAACCTCTCCCACAGCCGACATATCGTGGTTATCCGACATGGCTATCGATTCAACCCTTCCTCCGATTCGACAACCCCATAGTCACAGTCATAGTCATAGTCATAGTCATAGTCAAAATAACACCGAGTTCCCTCCTGGTACACACGGCCCGGGTATCACACTTCCCTCGCTCGTCAAAGCTCTTTCTGGTGGTGGGGGTGAACCTCCCCCGGGTAACGCTAACGGTCATTCGGGCTTTACTTCTGGGTATATGCATCTGCATGGAAATGGTACTATGATGAATCTTGGCCCTGGTCCTGGTCCCGGTTTTGGAAGAGCTCTTCCTCCATCTGGGTACTCCTCCCCTTGGCGACCACCTTCTTCAGGGATTTCACTAGCCCAGGCACTCGAAGGATACTCATACTCCAGAAACGACACCCCCCAAGCTAACCACCCGCCCACATGTAACTCAACCACGACACCGAAAGATCCAATCCCCATCGACCCTATCCTGCTCCTCGATGGTTTCACAACTCCACCCCCAAATCTGCGTCGGGATCCCAATTCACAAGAACAAGAACAAGAACAAAGAACAAGAACAAGAAAAGGGTGAACGACGAGGACAAACCAGCGATGAAAACCAAGCACAATCACCACATTCCCAAGTTGACGAACAAAACGAACAGCCGATCCCAGTTTATACCTCCGATTGTAGGTCTACGCCTACGCTCACACCCACGCCGACGAGGAGGAGCCGTGTTAGGGCAAGTGGATCTGAGTCGCCGTACAAGCTTTCGCCGTATCGCTGGGCTTGAAATGGGGCGACTGGACTGGTCGGTCTGGTGTCAAGCAACTAGCAACGAAACGGTGGTGATTCGTTGGGACGTGACGTTGGACGTTGGACTTGGACGATGTACGTTAGCTTTTGATGATGCTTGGATTTTGATTATGAAAGTTGACTTGACTTGACGTAGACATGGCGGGATTTCAAGATTAGACATTCAGTTCTTCAGTTCCTTTCATTATTTAATATTTAATGTTCGATCGACGTGTTTCTACGGGATGTGTGGATTCGACTTCCATTTCTCCTGTACCTACTAGTATCATATGTGAGACGTTTCAATGTTTGTTCCTACTCAGAACTCCCGTCTCGGGATTTCGTGAGTCATGAATGAATGACAACTTCTTAATCGCCGTGACGTTCAAATCCTTCATCGTGCATGATGTGAACGCCACATGTTGTACCCAACAGACATAAAGAATAAGAGACCATTCAATCTCTTTGTTCATTGTTGTCAGTTTGAGACAAAAGCCCATATTCATACGGCATGTATACATGCATAACGAAAATCCATAAATATCATTACCATTAATCAATCCAATCCACCCCCACTTTTCATTTTCCTTCTTACATCCCCCTCGAACGCATTCATCCACCAGAAACGTTTTCATAAACAACCTCAGGCTCACTCTTCTCCCTTCCCTTTCCCTTAAACCCCCTTAAACACTCAACTCAGCCTTAGTCCCCTTGGCCAACACCTCCTGCAACTCCTTATCCGCCAAAGCAGGTTCAACCCACTCCTTTACAAACTTATCAACCTGTTCCGGTGCACGACCGATGAAAGTCTGTGGGTCGAGGAGTTCCTCGAGTTGGCCCTTGATAGGGTCGAAGTAGGCGTCTTTCTTGATACGTTCGATGAGGTCGTTGTCGAGTCCGAGTTGTTTGACTTGGTAGCCTGCTTCGTGGGAGAGGACCTACATAATGTGGTAAACGGGTAAACGGGGGAAAGAGGGAAAGAGGGAAAGAGGAAAAGGGTAAAAGCGAATCAGTATCTGGGTCATTTGGTGTGGTTTTATTTGTGAGCTTACTCGGATGTGTTCGTGGGCTTCTTGCCTATCACCCCCGTTCTTCACAATAGCCATGATGATATTCTCAGTAGCCATGAAAGGTAACTCTTGTGCGATACGACGCGCGATGACCTTGGGGTACACGACCAACCCTTCCGAGACGTTTTGGAGAGTCGTAAGAACGATATCAGCAGTGAGGAATGCCTCGGGGAGGGTGATACGGCGATTGGCGCTATTGAGGAGCACAGGATCAGGAAACGAAGAACGAATATCACTGAACGAGTGAATGAGTGTGGAGGAGGACATACCTGTCATCGAGAGTTCGCTCGAACCATTGAGTACTCGAAGTCATGAGCGCATTCTGATGCAACACCATCAAATGTCTCGAAAGACTGCAAATACGTTCCGAACGCATCGGGTTACGCTTGTACGCCATCGCGGACGAGCCAATCTGGGTCGACTCGAAGGGTTCCTCGACTTCCTGTAATCGCCATCACCATACACCGCAAAAAAACAAAGTCTCAATCGTTCGGTATAGATTGGAGAGATTGTCGGTACGACGAACCTTGAGACTGGCGAGCAACCTCAAGTCAGTTGCGATCTTATGCGCGGTCGCACCGAAGCTTGCAAGGGGTGCAAGAGCGTCGATGTCGATTTTCCTGGAGTAGGTTTGGGAAGTGACGGGGTAGGCGTAGCTGAATCCAGAGAGCTCTGTGACGAGCTTGTCGAGTTCCTCGACCTACATCCCAAAGAACACGCGCAGAGATATCAATATGCTACCTTCAGTCGAGATGGGGTATTGATAGATGTACAGACCTTTGCGTGATCACCATCGAAAAGAGCCAAGAAACTAGCTTGAGTACCAGTTGTTCCTTTCACTCCTCGGAACCCGATATCATCACGAGCACGTTTGATGTTTCGGAGATCCCACAACAATTCCTATTCCACCGTCAATAATTATCGCACACAAAATCACATTTGAAGAAAACAACAAGACGCACTTGGAGCCAAAGAGTTGCCCTCTTTCCGACAGTTGTCAATTGTGCGGGTTGGAAATGGGTGAATCCAAGAGCAGGGAGATCTCGGTACTGAGAAGAGAACTTGGCAAATCGATCGATGACGACTGCGAGTTTCTTGAGGAGGAGAGTGAGGGCTTCGCGGATGAAGATAAGATCGGCATTACTTTGAGGGTAAATTCAGATCAGCTTCTCCGAGACGGTTGAGAATTGAGAAAAAAAGGACGTACTCTGTGACATAGCAAGACGTCGCTCCCAAACTACGACGCATGTTCGAAACGAATTCGCACAGTGAGAAAAGACGGGAAGACGAACTGGATGATACCTGCAGCAGCAGGGGCTACAGTTCCGAAAGTATGGACATGAGCCATAACATCGTGACGCCTCTTCTTTTCCTCAGCAGCTGCGACTTCGAATTGCTTCGCATCGAGGTGCTACCAGAAGTCTCATATCAATATCAATACAAACTGATCGTGACAAGATGAACTCACAAGGTTGGCCTTCATTTGTTCGAGGGCTTCATCGGTAACGGGAAGTCCGAGTTGCTTCTCCGCGGTCGCGAGGCTCAGCCATAATTTCCTCCAGGTGTGGAATCGCATCTAAACAGAATTCAGTGATCAAGTACACAACTGATTGAGAAGCAACATACGGCAGGAGAGAAGAGATGAGCCATCTCCTTGCTCGCATAACGGCTGTTCCAGGTACAATGAGATCCCAAGAAATCCTTCATAAAACGCCTGCGTACCTGGATAGAGGGGTTTGGTATGAATCGAATTCGGCCATTCTGAACTAATCAAGAGAAAGAGGAGGTAACAATGAACAACAAGACGTCACGACGTAGTAGAGCGTAAGTGTAAAGGATAAACAATGTGGGGTAACCTCTCGACTATATACCCTCTCGAAACCCAATCGCGGACCTCCGAAAACTTTGGCAATTTCGGAAATGATAATCTCTATTATTTACACCTATTTACAATATTACCAAATCGGGCTATACACTTGCCATATTTGGCATACGAGAATCTTTCAAGTGCAAATTATGAAAAACCGCCTGAAATCGGAATGTACTCCAGAACATACCTAGTGCGTCGAGAGGTGGGAACTGGAGCGAGGGTGGGGGCAAAGTCGGATCAGTCGATACAGAGGGCGTTGTTGAGCTGTTTTGTGTTGGAGAAGTCAAGAAGAGATGTGAAACGTGCGTTGGGGTGATGGTCCCAGGCTGGAAAACGCCCGAAGGTCAATTAAGCATGGGTGGGGGCCATCCGAGAAGTCCGAGTGCTAGAGCAGTACTCGAACATGCCTGATAGTCTCCAATGCATGCCTGATGCGGGTGGAAATGATCGTTGGCTGGACGAACGAGACTGCGAGGGTGCTTACTTAGATGGGATCGATCACGACCCCTTCGAATTTGTTCAAGACGGAATATGTTGCTCGTTGTAAAGGATCTCGTTGCACGCGCGAAGACAAAAGCATCAGCCCACGTGGACGAAGATAAACCACACGTACTGGAGTATTATCCTGTAAGTTTTTAGTGGCGAATCTAGGAGATCGACCAAGAGCCAACTTGAAGCGAAAATGGTCCTTACAACCAGGTGATGGGCCACAATAATGAGGAGGTAAGGTGAAAGAAATGCTCGAAAGACACTCGAGACTTGAACGATGAAATTCTAGCCACAAAGTCCTGATACAAAAGACGTACTAACAAATGAACGGTGTATACCAGGAAGAAAAGCTAAGAGAGTGTAAGAAGAATAATTTAAAAAATTACGGAAACGGGTCGACAATAACTGTTGTATTTTCGGGCGCATAAACATCCAATGCCAAATGAAGGGCATCTCGCCTATTCATCCTACTTCCTCCCACTGACTTCAGTTGCGTTGATCGGAACCGAGAAATTTCCGGGAACAGTGCCATTCGTAGGCGTGGACGAATTGTCGATTGTGAAAACGTTCGCGACGAAGGGGGCAACGATTTCGCGGTTGAACGAAGTGGCGTTCACGTCATCGGGGAGGACGATGTCTCCAGTGAATACAGCGACCTGATCTCCGGTCTCAATGTCCAAGAGATCACCACCGAAAGTGGAGGCGTTCCCGAGGAAGGTGAGGGTGAGATTTCCGAAGTACTCCTTGGTCAGGTTCCCGCTGAACGTGGAGATGTTTCCGATGAAGAACGAGCTGGCGGTATCGTTTCCAGGAGAGAAGTAGACGTCCAGGTCGAACGTTGAGAGGTTACCGGTGGACGTGGACGAGAGGTTCCCGACGAAAGTGGACACCTCGCTGTCTAGAACGAAGGAAACGTTTCCGGAGAAGTTGGGAGCACCGGTCGTGTTGAGTGCGGTGACGTTGGTCGGGAAGGTGCTGTTGACGGGGAACGTGAAGTTGGATGGGTATGTTCCGTTATTGGGGAGCGTAACGTTGGAGGGTGGAACAAAGGATCCATTGTTCGGGACACCTCTGTGAAAATTCGTCAGAATCGTGGTCACAGTAAATTGGGGGGCAACGACTTGGTCAAGTCTGAAATGTTCACTCACCCTGGAGCTCCAAAAACATGTCCTGCCAGAGACACAGCAGACAACGCGACGGCGAGGAAAGATGAATGCATCTTTTAGAATGTGTAGAGTAGATGAGGTTTTTTATGTGAGGTTGTGTTTCTGAGATGTTGCTGCAACATACCGCCGTTCTAGCGTTTCTTTAAATGTTTTCAGAGCGGCCACAATTGACCGGTTCAGAAACACCCTGGTTTCCTATACTGCAACATCTACTCCCAGCAAGAAGCAAGCTTCGGTGAGCAATACCAAAATTCAACAATACGCACATGGCTCGTGCCAGCACTGCTGCGATCAAAGGAGAAACCTCCAACGGGACAGTCCCCAGGGGTTACCCTGCCGCTCCAAGAACTTTCTGAGTGTTTGACACCAAGGTACGTGCTGCGCAACGGCTATTCTTGGATACGACATGGGCACGCACATTTCGTGATGAGGTGCCCGAGGTGCCAAACGTTGAAGTTGAAGTAAGAACCCCAATTTGGTCTCTGATCAAGCGCGATCAGTCGGAGCTAATGATCCGATGTTGCCGATGCCAAGAGTGCGTCGTGCAGCTGGCTCTCGGTTGCTCCTCTGCAGCCGAGTGAATACCATCATGGAAGAAGGGAAGCGTGTCGTGGTTTACAGTCAGGTTCGTCAGTGACTCAAACTCGCAAGAGGTCGTCTACGCAATGCTTGAACACGTCACCCGGGGCGAACGTGTCGCTTTATTCAATAATGTGAAGGAGTACGCCTGGTAGGAAACCGCTCACTGGCGGAGAGGTTTTATTTCCCAGGCTCATTTCCGAACTCTGTGATTTGCAGGAACCTTCAAGCTGGGTCTACTTAGATAGGTATGGTGTTCAGAATCCTCCGTCAAGGTGGGCTAGATTTTGGCTAGCTTACGCGTGTGAGGACACATCACACACCTTGGTCAGATTCCTAGTATGATTTATGCCGAGATATTTGGTTAACTCTTCTGCACGCTTAGTGACATGATTTCCCTGTCAATGCACAGTGCGGCACAATCCACCGCTGGGTCGTTCTGTTCGCGCTCCCCCGTAAATCTTACCAAGTCGGTGGGCGTGCTGATATAATTCCAACCTCTTCCGGTACAAGCGGTCCTTTTACTTGGATTTTACTTGGACCAACAGCAACGATCTATGCCCGACTCACAGCGTTGCAGCCGAAGCCCTCGACTCCAGGTATATCGTCAGTGCGATTTCGCTCGGGGCCCTCAGCAATTCGAATTCATGAATACTACAGGGTTGTTCTCTACCCACCGGTTTACTCGCTAATATGAAGGCATCCGTGACGCACGGTGTGCATACAAAGTCCTGTGGAGAAACAGTGCCGCTCGAAATATACTGCCAGATCACAAAAAAAAAACCCTACTTCCCTGCCCTGAGCCAGCACCCCGTTACTATACTCCTCCTCGCCAACAGAACTCTCGGTTTGCTGGCTCGACTCATGCGGTCATGAAGGCCGGATCCCTAAGGGAATTTCGCGCTTCCTTTGGGACGGGCCCATCCGTTGGAACGGAATTGATGGAGTAATACCACCATTTGCACCGCCGTTCTCTTCTTCCTGGGCGTACTGGTCGATGTTACGTTTTCTTCCCTCGGTGTCTCCAGTATGTACTTCGACAGTGAGCCCATCCTCGAAATCACAGTGGTAGGGGCGCTACCCTCCCATTGACGATTGGAGTTGTATGTGAGGGGGACCTAACTAGTGGGGTTGAAAGGAGAAGGGGACAATATGTTTGGGGGATAGATGGACGATATCCCGGTACTGTGGATGTATCCTGCGTGTGGGTAAAGAATTGGAACGAAACGGCCGGCCAGAACATGCCCTGTTCCAAAGCAACGAGGCGAGAACCTACCGCTGTTTTGGGCTTACTCGCACGTTCTGGTATTCCTGCGTCAACGGGGCTCGTTTGAGGAAATGATCTCGCGTGGAATCAATCCCACCGGGTAGCACCAATAATTGAAAGAATAAATTAATGTGACCTCATGGGGACAGTGTGGCAGGGTGAATTGTGACGTTTGTATTTTCTGGTGAAGACCATCCTTGCATATTCCAGAATATGCGGCCATGAAGGGAGAACCAGCCCCTTCCTAGGTAAAAGAAGGGGCTGATGCCGAAATTAATTCGTCATGCTTTCACTCGAGTTTCCTAGACCGCCGAGCTCGCAACCGGCGTCGGGCACACATACCTTGGGCCATTGTCCTTCATTCACTCCTCAATGCAATCAATGGAGCTTGTGGGGCTTCCAGGTGATACCCTACCGATGCCTTCATTGTGAGGACCACCCGTTCACTGGATATAAGGGCGGAGAAGAATTGCCTCATATTCCACCGTTGGCCCATCATTGTACGATTTCAGCGAGGTGAGAATTTTGTGGACTGCGTAATAAGAACAGCGGGGAAGAACGACTTGAAAGGGTTGTTTTCTGCGGCAGATGCCCTGATTCGCTTGAAG
>JANAWD010000328.1:0-10255 GCA_027627245.1 Meripilus lineatus | reverse complement strand
CNAAANNNNAAGGNGCACAAACCGTATCCACCAAACATAATCATCAGNGTAGGGAAATAACCGACGAAAAAAGGAGGTCTATCGAACCGGGATAGACGTGCTGCAATGGAAGGAGTATTTCAGCAACGGAGTGTCAATGGGACTTGCTGCATAGGAATATCTCACAGATCGCAATCACGATCTTCTTACATCGGCATGCTCACAAATCCTGCCAACGACAACTGATAACACATCATTATCCGGTATCTTTACGCCGATTACAACGTACCAACCTAGGCCTTGTGATGTTTGTTCTTTCCTTTGTCTTTGGTCAATTTCGTGTGGTCGGGCGAAGGCCCTCTACCACTCGGATTTATCGAGGGCGCCCAAATCGACAACTGGCAGATAATCATCGGAGAGAGCGGATGTTTAGTTGGACGGCATTGTTCAAGTACCCGATGGAAGCAGGAACACTAGTCTAGAGGGCGGTGAGTTCGTTTGTTGGAAGGGTGACGGTCGATGGGTAACTGGAGCGACGGGGTTAAGCAGACCCCGAATCAGACCACGAAATTGTTCTCCAAACGCCCTCACTCACTTCAGGCTTCAAGCTTCCGCCAGAAGCACAAATATGGCCCGAATTCTGCACAGATACGTTCAACATCTTCACGTTCAAGATACATATAGATCCTAACCGAATTTTTACATTCAAGCACTTGGATGATTGCGACCGACCCTTTCCGCAAATTCCCTCGCCTGCCAATCTGCTTCTTCCTTGGCACTCCTCTCCCAACTTTCAACGCTCTCCTGCAGCCTCTCTTGCATCGTAAACACCCACATTACGAACTTACTCTTTCGTGCGCTCTCGTCTTCTCTCATTCTGCGTTGAATGGATTGTTCAACGTAGTCAAACCGGCGTCTCCTCCTTTCCTGGGCACGGGCGAAAGCCCTGGAATTCCTTTGTTCGGAATCCATGAATTCATTCGCCCTGCTTTCCTCGTCGGATTCGAACCGAGCCACGAAACTTCGAATCTCCTGGTTCACCTGCGATCTATACGCTTCATCCCTTCCTCGCGCTGCCACTCTCCAAGCCCGTTTTTGGTCCGCAAACACGGAAGTTCTCTTCGTTTCATTGATGAGGTGGACTTGGTGGAACTTTTGGATGGAATACTCGAATAACTTCACCCTGTGTTCGTGAGACTTGTCATAAACTTGCTGGTACTAATTCAGGCTAGGGAGTTCAAGGAACGTCGGAGTAGTTGTGTGCGACCTCTTTGACCCAGAGAGGGCAGAGATGCGAACATTGTTTTCAGTTGGTATTGGCAGCGACTTCGTAAAGACGCTGCCCTCAAATAGCTTTTGTGGGACCTATTAATTCATCTCTTGTAAGTGATGTCATATGGACGGCAGAGGAACAACTAACGAATCCATGGTCAGGGAGCACCTGAACGGGCTATGGAGCTGGCTTGTGAGCGAGGGAGTAAGAGGGTGCACGACATGTACTCACAGCAAGGGTCATAGGGGGACGCGGAGAAGTCCTATAGCGTGACATAGATGTACGCCGACGACCACGGTCTCCAGCTCTACTTGATCCAGAGCGACTCGACGAGCCGCTCCTCCTTTGGCGCCTTGAGTGGGCGACGTATCGTGACTCAGCCATAGCGACGTTGGCTCTTTCAACCGAGGGCCGAGGAGACATCGGGTGGGATACAGTTGACAAATCCTTTCCATCGATACTTATGAAGATGCCTCTATGTCTATTGTTGATATTGGTTATCGCTTTGCCCATGTTGTATAGCGTCAAGAGTATCTCCTTCTCGTAGCAGTCAAGGATGTGGTTTTGATGACTGTCTGATGCTTGGTACCCTTTCCTCATTCCTGACAGTTGCTGTTCAAAGAGAAAAGTGAACCGGCCTTCTGAACGTTCAGCCTTCTTGCTACGGATCCAGGATTTCCGTTCTCTTTGTTTTTGGTCGTATTGATATCGAAGATGAACCGTCTCAAATAACATCGTGAGATTGTCCCCGAAGTTCCCCTCTGCGATTTCGAACATGTCTCCACGCTCTGAGTTCGCAATATCGAGTTGACGCTCTACTTTGTTGAATGCGAGTTCCCGCATACTTTGGTTCTCTTCGAAAATCCCCTGTCTCCTCTCCTGGCCCTGTTCAAAAATAACCTCACAGGTTGGCCAATCCGAGTTCCATTTTCGTAACCCTTGAAAACTGCTACCAATCATATCTACACGAGATGTTGAGATCAATAGAATCTACATCACAGCGAACTGATGAAGGACATACCGACAGCATGACCGAGCATAGAAGTGAGTGTAGGAACCGAAGGCTTGACAGGGTCTCCTGAACCCACTGCGACGATCTCCCGTCTTTCTCGCCTTGGATTTCGACTCGGACTTCCCGGGCAATTTCTAACCCGTCTTGGACCCAAACTGACACTACTAACACTGCGAACAGGGACGTGGGTATTGCTTCGGCTGCGAGTGCGCCCCCTGCTACCGCTCCGGCTACGACTTACGGTACGAGAGATACAGCGTCCACGGCTGCGCGATGACGAAGAGCGGGAATGTGAGTGCCATGTACGCCGTGGGGGAGTCGGCGGGGCAGGGACTGTAAGAGGAATATCGATGGAAGGAACCGGAGAACCTTTGTCTTCACGCAGACGTCCGTCGTAGGACTGTCTGTTAAGATGGGCCGCCAAAAATCCTTTGAGTCCTTTAAGATCAATGGTATTGGATGGAGTAGGTGAATGCACCTCAGAATTGTGAGGCTTTCGAGGCTTTCTGGCTTTCGAGGGATCCCCACCGTACCCGCACTTGCCCTTCTGAAGGTCAGGATGTTCACCGTGAAAGCAAGCCTAAGAGCAAACTTACCATGCTCCTCCAGGCATCCTTGCGCTGTGCGTGTGCCATGGCGAAGTCATCTTCGATGGACTGTTTCACTGTATCGAACTTCCTCTGAATGGATTTCACTAGTTCTGTGTATGAGTTGTCTCTTTGTCTCCGGCTTTCCTCCAAGATTTGCTTCCTGTTCTTTGTTTGCTCCTGTGCGAGACGTTCTTTTGCTTCGAGAGCGAGAAAGAACGTTTTCTCACGGTCGGCCTGTGATTCCTCGAAAATCCGATCCCTTTCGTCCTCGGCAGCTCTGTAGTCCTTCTCTTGCCTTTCTTCCACCTCCACAAGAGACTCTCTGTATCTTTCGAGGTCAGAATTGAACTGTTGCGTCAACTCTCGCATAAAGGATATGAATCCCGTGTCCCGGGCAATCTCCCCTTCTCCGTGACTAGACAGGGATTCTGCAAACTCGATCTCCATCTGTCGACACGTCGACTCAAAATGACGGATTCTGTCCTCTTCAGCCTCCATGAATTGCGTCTCGTATTCATTCATACTCCTTTCCTCCCTTTTAGGTTTCAAATCCTCCCTTGCGGCGTCGACCCCCGAAGTTTTCTTTCGCCCAAGTGGCGCCCTCCAACTGAAACGTGACTTCCTACCAAGCAAAGATGGTTCTCAGTATCCATGATGCGTCACCTCGAGCGAGACGCAGGGATTCGCCTACCTCTCCATAATGTGCACGAGCCTGATTGGTGAGTGAGATTGAAAACTGGATCGTGAGTCGTGATGTTGAACTTCGGCACAGCCTCCAGTCACTGAAGGTATAATTTCACACCATGGCGCCTGCTCTGAGTCGAAATCATTCTGAAATCTTGTATAGGGGAATCAAAGTATACTGCTCATATTAAGATTGGTCGATCGCTCTTGTTGCTTCGTGCTGCGCCGAGGAATCTGCGCAAGTTCCGTGATGGCAGCATCTCCAAGAAGAGGATACCAATCTCACAACTTGAGATATGTCACCATATGCCGCCGGATCATTCTCTTCGCACTGGTTGAATCTTAATTATTGCAAGACTACCCCGGAGTCTGTATGTACCAAACACTGTCTGCATGTCGAACTTTCAGAAGTTGTAGATTATGCAATGATTGCGTTTCACCACATTCTACATGCTTAAGCACCAAGGTGGTTGCAGCCTGTCCATGTCGCGAATGTCCTCATTTGCCAATCCGCTTCTTCCTTGGCACTCTTCTCCCACTTTTCAACACCCTCTTGCAACTTCTGCTGCGTCATGAAAACCCATGCCACGAACCTACTCTTTCGCGCGCCTTCATCCTCCCTCATTCTACGCTGCAGAGACTCCTCGATGCGGTTGAATTTCTGACTCCTTCCCTCCTGGTCATGAATGAAAGCCGTGGAGTCCTTTTGTTCGCTATCCAAGAATTCACTTGCACGCCTCCCTTCATCAGATTCGAAGCGAGCCACGCTGCTTCGTACCTCCTGCTTCACTCTCGATCTGTACTTCTCGTCTCTTCCTCGAGCCACCACCCTCCGAGAACGCTGTTGGTCTACAAACAGAGAGCTCTTCTGAGTTCGTTGATACAATGGACCTGGTGAAACTCCTGGAGGGAATATTCAAAAATCCTCTTTCTCTGATGATGGGACCTGTCATAGGTTTGTTGATACGCTTTCAAACCGGACTGTCCAGTGGATCTTGCAATGGTCGAATGCGTATTACTTGAATCGGGGAGGGAGGTAGCGAAAGTTTTGTTACTGAGGGGTACCGGTAGCGATGGCGGTGCGATATTACTCTGAAACAACCTCTGGGGGACCTGAATTCAATGTGCAATCTTATCAGCTGTGCCACGAAAAGGGCAGAAAACTTACAAATCCTAGGTCAGGGAGTATCTGAGAGGCCCCTGGCTGGGATGTCTATCAGTGAGCAAGAGCACCATGGTGCATATTGTCAATGTACTCACCGGGATAGTAATGGTAATGGGTTGCGGTACCCCCTCGCCAGCATAAGGTTGATAATCATAAAAACTGTATTCGCTTCTCTCGCGGGATCTTCGAAATCGACGTGGGGATCTAGAGCGGGACCGTGAGGGAACCGACATGAGCAATCCCGGGATGAGATCCCCCGGCTGCCCAACTTGAAGATAAGGTCTGGGGATAGGAATGCTGTCGCTGTGAGGTGAGAACCGAGGGGATATAGGATGGAATGCAGGTGCGAAGTTCTCCCATCTGAGTCTCATGAATAAACGCCTATGCATGGTATTCAAGGTTGTAACCGCGGTCTCCATGTGGTTTAACGTGGTGAGGATCTCCTTCTCGTAGTAGTCGAAGGTATGATCCTGATAGTGATCTGAGGCCTCATATTCCTTCTCCATTCGGGACAGAAGTTGTTCAAAGAGAATATTGAACTGATCTCCTGCACGTTCAACTCTCCTATTGCGAATCCTGGGTTTTCTTCGCCTTTGTTCTTGGGCGTGTTCGTATCGAAAACGACCCATCTCGAATAGTGTCGTAAGAATATCTCCGAACTTTCGCTCTGAGGTCTCGAAAGCGTTTTCACGCTCTGAGTTTGCGCGATCAAGTTGTTGCTCTGATTTGGTGAACGAAAGCTCTCTCGTCCTTTGGCTCTCCTCAAAGATATCCTTTCTTCTTCTCTCTGCCTGTCCGAATACGGTGTCCCATATTGCCCGGTCCGACCTCAGTTTCTCTGAACTGTGAGAGGTAAAGGTAGGTACATCTGGGGATGAAGCATTGGATCATGGAATAGACATCCCAACAAAATAATGCATGACTTACCTGCGATCTTGACGACGATAGGCGTAACCAGAGCTACAGGTGGTTCCGAATCCGCAACGACGATTCTTGGTGTGAGTTGTCTTGGGCTCCGGCTTCTACTTAACGTACAACCCCTCCCACGCCGACTTGGGATATTGTTGATATGAACGTAGGTATAGCTTCGACTACGTGTGCGATGTCGACTGTTACTGCGGCCTCTGCTAAGACTACGACGGATACATCGACCACGACTGCGAGACGACGAACGTGAGCGAGATTCTGTGCATCTAGGGCGCCGCGGAGGAGTCGGGGGAGCAGGGACAACAACAGGAAGAATTACAGAAGATATTGGAGAATCCCCCTCTTCGTTTCCACGTAGATCACGCGAGGCACGAATTCCGCCCTCAGCACATTCAGCGCTAGCCTGAGTGGATGGCGTTGGCAAATTCGATTCAAGGTTAGGAGATTTCGTGACGTCAGGGGAGTCCCTGTTGCCTCCGAACTTGGCCTTTTTCGAAGTTAAGACACTGAAGAATATGCATAGATGGCAGACGCACGGCGTTCCTCCATACATCCTCGCGTTGGGAATGGGCAATCGAGAATTCGTCCTCGATGGATTGTTTCACAGTATTGAACTTTCTTTGAAGCAATTTGATCAGTTCAGCGCATGATTCGTCCCTCTGTCTCCGGTTTTCTTCTAGCTGCTGTTTCCTGAACCTTGCTTGGTTTTGTGCATACTCTTCCATTGATTCGAGAGTCCGAAAGAACGTTTTCTCACGGTCCGCTTGTGATTCCTCGAAAATCCGATCCCTCTCGTCCTCGGCAGCTCTGTAATCTCTCTCTTGCCTCTCTTCCACCTCCAACAGCGACTTTCTGTATCCTTCAAGGTCCAAACTGAACTCCTGGGCCAACTCCAGCATGAAAGACCTAAATTCTGTGTCGCGAGCCATCTCGCCCTCTCTGTTACTCGCCTGGCATTTTGCAAACTCGATATCCATTTGCCGGCACGTCGACTCAAAATGACGGATTCTGTCCTCCTCGGCTTCGGAAAAATGTGTCTCGTATTCATTCATATGGGAATTGTCCCATCGCGGTTCCGATTTCAACTTCGACTTTGAGATTTTCCTTCGCCGGAAGAGTATCCTCCAAATGGATGCCGACGCCCTACAACACAACGAGTAAGCGTAACCTCCACGATGCTTGGACCTCATTTGAATTGATAATTTTACCTACCTTTCCATGTTGTGTTCAAGTGTAATTGGTGAGGCAGACACATCATGGCGATTCTCGAACTTTGGTTGTTGTTGTCTCACAGCCTCAAGTTGGTGGGATACTCTCACGAGTAGGCGCCCACACATCTCGGGAGGACTCTCCTTGGAATCTGATGTCGTGAGTATCGTGTCGTACCTCTGGAAGGTGATCCATTTCTGTTACACTATTGGAGTTGTTTTCGACCCTAATAACTTACACTAGAAACCAGAAGTTCTCAGATTCCATCTTTCGGAGGGTATCTGATGTTTACCATCGGGTGTGCGCATACTCCTCCTCCTCCTCCTCCTCATACTATATGAGAGCAACAATCCAACAACCGACGCAAATATCTGCTAGTACCAGGTCAACCATGTCGCCGATCACTCTGTCAAATCACTGTGAGCAAGATATTCGGGGTCGGAGCTCCTTTCCTAATCACAAGACCCACACACAGACCAAGTGGCTCGAGACAAGGGAAACTCTGAGGGGGATTGGTCAAAGAAAGACCGCTGACTGTACTAAATCCTGATATAGAATGTCAAAGTCGCCATCTTCTAGGCAATGACTCAGACTCTTTTGTCGAAGCACAACCCGAGTCTTTCGTTCTCCACCTCTCGGCCTCCCGAGTTCTTCATTGCCAGTGCTTCTTGACACAGATCTCAGACTATGTATGATCAACCAGTGACCTCTGTCAGTTCCGATGGCATCCCGGGATTGACTTGGGCTTTCTAATTCCTGGGACGAGAGCAAGACTCGTGACATCGAACTCTGATATCGTTATCACATTGCGCGATCTGCTCCCTGCACACGGCCATCGATGCATTCAGGTGCGCTCGAGGCAAAATTCTGTCGGAAGACGGGAGGGATGGGAGCAAATTGTCAAGAAGCTGGTTGGACTGGCCCAGGACCTCAATTCTAGATTGATCTGCGCTAATGATACACCATGTATAGGTATGATAGCTGATCTTCACAAAGCTCACGATGAATTCCATAGGATGCGGCTAACACATCATTTGAGCCCAATTTTCCTTGACTCAGGCCGCATACCCCGAGCGCGTGGCTGGAGGAGATCAAATCAAAATTATTGAGCGCCTAAGTGCCTTTCTGGGACATCAACCATGCCGGATACCCAGGCGATGTCAGCCTCACAAACAATCTATCATCTCTCCTGAACCAACGTAAAGGCGAAAAGGCTCAAAATTGTATAAGGAGAATTTGTAGTCGTGCACCTGTCGCTCAGGAGCTGCCGTCAAACGTCAAAATTTATCCCCATGCACGACATATGCAATCACCGATGCTCTCGCTCTCCGAACCTCATAAGTCCTCCAAGATGATATTCTGTCTTTCGAAATTGGACTCTAGTGATGCTTATTATTAGCACAATTATTATCCTATCAAGCTTCAAGAAGTCAATCTGGGGGATACTATCACACCATCACTTCGGGTGCAAACCCCACATTGTCCAGGCCTCCACAACTCTTGAATCAAATCCACGGATCTTCGATTTCATCATGCGGTAAATTGGCATTCACATACTACTCACATCCGTCTTGGCTTTCCGTTCTGTACAGTTCGTAAGACTGTGAGTGATCACTCTGAGCTTCCTCACAGCGAAGTGCGGGACAATGATTCGGTCTACACGGTTTAGCGCTGTTCTGTCCAGTCTCGATTGCACGGCGGACTTCCGTTTTTCCCGGGATCCCCAAGAAGCAAAGGACGTAGACTTCTAACGCCATTCCGTGTTCTCGCAGAACACCCGAATGAGGAACTACGCCTTATGGTTATTCAGAACATGACCAAGTCACATTGGGTCGTATCTCCCCCAACCGATCAGCTTATCTTTGAATCCGCATCAGTTGATGTGATGTGGGTACCCACCAACATTCTAATCCTGGGTTCGCGTGGGACGTGTCTTATATTCAAAGTATGACGCGATTGATGCTATCCTTGTCTTACGACACAATACAAAACCAGGAAACGCTGGATATCCGTCATTTCCAGGATGTAGATGATACAAGCGATTGCAAGAAGTTAGCCTGGCGAAGGTAAACTGTGGCGAAAGAGGTCCATAGAGCTCGCCATATGTTGCGGAAAATACACGTACGTGACCTGGAAAGTTCCTGGCTGCTATTGCACTCGGTTGAGCGTGTCGACTCCAGGCTTCCCATCGCAGTTCGTGCAATCCGACCAATCTTGAAGTCGCGATATTAATGCATTACGACTCATACACATGGGACAAGCAGGTGAAGACGGTCCACAAGTGAGTCTATGCGATGTAATTGAGGAGATCCGGTCTTTGTAGGCAGTGGTTCGACCGTGCCAGTGTGCTTCCGAGTGTGGGGTATTTGACGGGGCGACTAAATCTGCGGCAATCTCCCTGTGTGGGGACCAATCAACGTCAGCGCTGATCCGGCGCCAAAGCCCAACTCTCCCGTTCTTCATGCTTGCTTTGAAGCTCGCAGTGATGCCCTGACCCTCAATGATATTCAAGAGGTCGAGCTCTTCGAAGATTACTTGTGGATCCCCATGTAACCCTATGGTCTCTCTGGGATATGGACGTCATCGAACGAATGAAACCCAGCCTGAGGACTTCCTACCTTAACCACGCCCCGAGCTCATTGACTCCAAACTTGAATCGTGCATGCTACTATGACATTGTCCCCGGCGGTCTTGAAGATGTGGAGGATCAAACTTGGTGAGTAATTTGTGAACCAAGGATCAGCACGAGACATGCCTGATATGGTTTGGATTCCGGCTCGTATTCCGTTCCCCAGATTTCTTTGTGGGCGCAGACGGCAAAGGATGTTCCAGATATGCACTCCGTTCCTACGATCACCTCTTCCTTGGGTCAAACACAATTTGAGCGTCCTCTTGTCGTTGTCGCTTTGACGTTTGACACGATCATGTTTCGCGTCCCGTTTCATCTGAAGTGCTTGGATATCCAATAAGGGGTTTTGCGGTACCGAGAGGGAAACGTGAGGAGCTAGAGACAAGTGTGGTTGGATGGGGTCCAGTGGGGAGGCACGAAGCATGGAACGTCAGCATTCGTTGTTGTTGGGTATGGGTGTCTGTCTAGAAGGACGATCATCTATACGACGAACCCGAAGAAAATGTACAACGATATACATATGTGACCACAAAGAATATACAACCAGTAGATAGTAATGTACAATCCATACCGAGTAAAGTACCAAAGACGTAAAATGGGATGACCCCCAAATTGATGTAGTCAAGTCAAAAGGGGGAAGGAGTAAAGGGGGGCTATACTTGCTCATAATCCAAACGTAAACCAGAAACCACAAAGGAAAACGTGAATAATGATGGGGCAAAGGTAATCGATAACGAAAGAACCGTGTAATCAAAGCATCCCCAAGACGCTCTTGGACTCAGAGTCC